>JAOBRD020230369.1:0-25190 GCA_027575215.2 Hydrozoanthus sils
GTCCATACTTTTAAAATCTCGTAGAACAACACTTTCAACTGTTTTGTTAAAACTCTGAGCAAAAAGGTTGAAATTGCTCCAACAGTTCATAAGAGTTCATGAGGATGATGTCCATTAATAATCTTTAGATGAAGATGATGTACATTAATAAATATTTAGATATAATGATGTCCATTAGTAATATTCAAATGAAGATGATGTCCATTGCCAATTTTTAGATGAAGACGGTTAGTAATGGACGTCTTCTTCATCTCAAGATTATAATTTGACACCATCTTCATTTGAAGATTTTTAATGGACATCATCTTTATCTGAATTTTACTAATGGACATCATCTTCATCTAAAGATTATTAAGGGAAACCTTTAGATGAGTACGATGTCCACTAATAATCTTCCGGTGTAGATGATATCCTTTAATAATCTTCGGATAAATTTTATCTTTAGGTGAAGAAACGTCCGTTAATAATCTTTAGATGAAGATGATGTCCATTAGTAAAATTCAGATGAAAATAATGTTCTTTAATAATCTTTAGATGAAGATGATGTGCATTATTAATCTTCTCATGAAGAAGGCGTCCATTACTAATATTCAGATGAAGATGATGTCCATTAGTAATCTTCAGATTAAGATGACATTCATTAACAATCTTCAGATAAAGATGATGTCCATTAATAATCTTCAGATGAATATGATGTCCATTAGTAATATTCAGATAAATATGATGTCCTTAAATAATCTTTAGATAAAGATGACTTGCTTTGTTCCTCTCCTTCTGATGCCCTTTTCCTCCCTTCTTTTCTGTACTGGGGTGAGGGTGGTGGTGGTGTGGGATTGGGTGGTACGGCCCCTCCTCCTTAATTTTGTCAATTTTAAATCAGTTTGCATGAAACTTGGTAGGCAAGTCCAACTTTTCTTGATGATCAATCAATAACATAATTCCTTCTAAGTTTGCATAAATTTACGTAATTGATTAGTTTATGCAGCTAACTGTGAAAAGCACAATTTTAAAAAACCTCTCAAAATGAAGGAAATAATTAACTATTGTAGGTAAGATGTCTCTGTGTTAGTATAACATAGATAGTCAATGTTCATTGATAACTACTATTTTTCAGTAAACATGAAGGATTGTCTATTTTTGGAGTTTGACATGTCACATTTTGAACATTTCATTCCGGAAGCTCACTGGAGGTACATCACAAACGTCAAAAATGCAGCTTTGACAAACGTTGAGAATGCAGCTTAGGCAACGAGATCGTTTCTCTAACTTTAAAACAATATTTCCCCCAATCAAAAAAGCTGCTGACTCAGCAAAAATAAGTGATGTCCTGATATTTTGTCTATAAAAGTCATTTTATTTTATTTTTTTTTCTTTTGTATTTAAATTGATAGAATACTTGCAAACACAACAAGCAGAAATTTAGTCTAAACCAAGAAAAAATGCAATTCCTCTGCATCTCCCTCCCCTTCTGGACGGGGGGGGGATTTGTTGCAACCCCCTAATTTCTGATACAACCCCCTCGATAAAAACTTTTACCACCATTTTGTAGCTCTTACTCTTAAAGGCGGGTAATTTTGAGATTGGCCTTCAAAGTCCTAATGGCAAAACCGTTAAAAGAAAAAAAAAACATGATCTTCCGATGAAGAAATGGCCGTTAATAATCTTTAGATGAAGATGATGTCTTTTTGTGATATTCAGATGAAAATGATGTCCATTAATAATATTTAGATGAAGATGATGCTATTAGTGATTTTTAGATGAAGAGGTAAGGTAAAAGGTAAAACTTTGCTTTATTGTCATGGTACACAACTTATGTACATTGCTAAAGCCTATTTAAAAGTACACATAACTAATTGAACAAATAGTACATGATCATATTACAATAGTACAAGTTTTATATAACGAATATAAATTTAAATTGGTTAAGGTAGCTGCTGTCTTTTCATGAAACAATCACGGATATATTTTGCTGTGAGGAATACAATATTGGTATCATCACTAGAAAATATTTTCTCTACTAAAACATTGTATTCTGACGGAATTGAACCTAAATGTTGGCGAAGTTTTCCCATAAGTATATTTTTCTTATCCGTATAGCATGTGCAATCATAAAGAAAGTGCATTTCGTCTTCGACAGAATCAGAGTTGCAATAATTACATATTCTTTCTTTCCTTTTACGTTTTGATCTTTTTTATCTGCCTGTTTCGATATGCAGACTGTGATTGCTTATTTTAAATCGAAAAAAGTTTTTTTGATATTTGAGTATTTTGATATGTAAAGGCTAGAGTTATTCAAAAAAAGATTGTCTTTTGTGCTTCTAAAAAGTCAAGCTTTTTGGAGGATTGTAATGTGCACTCTACATAGTCAACATATTTTATTTTGTCAATAGTTTTATATATACGGTTTCTGGTTATTGATGTAAATTATTGTTATTTCTAGAGTCAATACAATTTAGTATGTTCTTTATTCTGCTGTGATAGCTTTCTTTAGCATTATTTTGAAGTTGTTGTGACATTAAAAAAGCTTGTTTTACAATTAAATCACCATCCTTATCATTAAGATAAGTATGACATTTTAGTATGCGTTTGGAATTTGGAACGTAGTTCCCGACATCTCTAACTTCGAGGCAACGTTTGACGACTTTCTGTTGACCTCAAGGCAGAGTTTACAAAATTTAAGATGTACCTTTTCAATCGCAGATTTTTCCCATGTTTGAAAATCAAAATTTCCGTTAGTAATTGTTAGATGAGGATGATGTCCATTAATAATCTTCAGATGGAGATTGTTTCCATTAGTTATATTTAGATGAAGATGATGTTCACTGGTAATCTTCAGATGGAGATGGTGTCCATTAATATTCTTCAGGTGCTTGATACGGTGAAGGTAAAAGCAAGTGAAGCGGCAACGACGCGTACGGCGATCGAGGAAAGATGATGACAATGATGAGTAATATGACAACGGTATTGACAAGAATGACGATGATGACGATCATGTTGATGATGATGGCGAAGTTGAAGGTAGTGACAATAATGATGACTGTGTTATTGACGAAAATGATGTTTTTTGTGACGGTAACAACAATGGAAATGATGATTTCGCTAAGGATGACATAGTGATGGTGTTGATGGTAAAGAACATATTGATTATGGTGGTGTTGAAGAAAATGATGATGATGGTAACAACGATAAAGATCGTTTAATTGATGGTGGTTGTAATAACGATAGTAATGCTGCTGGTAACATTGTCATTTTCATTATTATTATTATTATTATTATTATTATTATTACTATTATTATTATCGTCAGCATCAACATCAATTTGCTGTTGCTTTTGTCTCTAACCCGAAACCTGTATACGTACAACACTTGCCTCAGTTATAACTGAAGTGAACCTATCAGAGAACTCCCACTCGCTCCTGCCCATGCTGCACCTCTTGTCGTAATAGTGGTGCTCCGGGCTGAACAGCCCTGTCTCATTACACACACTGCTGTTGGTCGCGCATTTCCAGGGAGGTTCAGCTGTTAGGAAAGCCAACGCACCAACCGGCATCACGAGGCAAAGTCCGGCGATGTAGCTCGCTAGAAGCACAAACCGAATTTGATAAAAGCCGCAACTTCCCACTTGTTCCAGTATCTCGTCAATTGTGAGCGCAGCTGTGCTATCAATAGTAAGGGCCGCTTGGTCGCTCATCTTGGTTAACCCGATAACGAGGAAAGCCTGTAGGAGTAACATATAATACATGTATGTTTTTTTAAAGTCCCTATCAAGCTTATTTTTTTAAGTTCCAGATGAAAAGTAGAACCATTTTCTCGCTGTTCCTGTTACATTTTTTTAGACTTGAAGCGTGTAATGATGACGTAGCAGGAGGTATATGACGTAGCACGAGGCATGAAGCAGAGACAATATTTTTTATATCAAAAAATTCAATTCTGGCAACAATAGTCACATTGTTATAACTTTAATTAATGAATTATTCCTTTGAAATTGTTTGAAATAAAAATTTTTTAAACAAAAACCACATAACTCACTGCTACTACGTCACAGGTTACCAGTACCCGGCCTGCTCGTTCAAAATTTACATTCCAATCTTTTTTTGATTAAAAAGCATACTTAGACGTAGAAATTGTCTTTGGTTATTCGAATTTTGAGTTCACAGATGACAACAGTTCCAAGCCAAAAAGTAAAAAATTAAGCTTGATAGGGACTTTAAATTTTGAAAGGGGGATTATAGGTCGGATTTTGCATTTGGGGGAGATTTGAAGAGGGAAGTTTTTAAAAACGAGCACCAAACCGTCTTTTCTGACTATGCGCAAATGCAGCTTTGGTTTTGGGACGGTTTAACGTTTTTCTATAGGTAAATCCATGCCTGACGAGGGAATTCCACGCTAAATTTTGCGCGAAGAACCGATATCGCTCGAGTGGCTTTTTCTTGAATCGCATTGCGTTTTATTTCTTCAAACGATGTGGTGGTCATCTGCAAGCACACTTTAGGGAAACCAATTCTATGCTCGACTGTCTTTTTCATCAGCCATTCAGTTTAGTACGTGCAGTGCACACAGCCATGACAAGGCATTTGATGAGGTCAATTTCACTACTCATTGAAATGTACTCTCACAGGAAAATAGAAGAATCTAAAGTTACAAATAGGTTCTTTATTGTTCGACATACAATGTCACTCAGCTGTTTGAGGAGGATTAATAAGTGGTGAGTTACAAGACGATGAATTTGACCTCTGATAAAGACGAAGCGACACGACAATCTTTATGGTAGAAATAGAACAAACAAACGGGGGCAAAAAGTCATAAACTCCAATTATGTAAGTATTGGGTATTGTTTTTAAAAGGAATTATTGTTAAGATTTAAAACCAAGGACAAAATAAAACTGAAAGCTGTTTTGGTCACTTTTAAGAACAACAAAGCGAAAGCCGAAGGAAAAAATAAATCACTGACTCGTAGTTGTATTTACACGTGGTAATGATGAATGGCTACAGATTTTACTGAAGAGTTTTTAAAAGTTGCACCACTAAACAATTCTCCCAAAGCACCTGTCAAGAAATTAACTAGAGGAAATGCTGTTCTGGTCTTATGGCAGACTTACAACGCTCGTTTGTGGGGAAAAGTACAGCTAAACTGAATTTGGTTCAGTGCGGCAATGTTGCTTGTGTTGTGCCGGCTGTTGTTGACTTGCTGAATCCGGCTAACTTTTTTGACATTGTTCACTGCTTTCCCAGTGGTTTGTGGTTGTAACCCGCAATCGAATCAGCGTTTGCATGTACTGTTAATTAACTCGCTAAGTTATTTCAAGTTATCCATTTTGTTACATTAAGTGAATTTCTAACAGCTGTCTTGTTTACTTGAAGTACGAGTCGTCGACAACGAGTGCTCGCTAAGCCTTAAGTTAGCGGTTTTTGGTCGCTCTAAAAGCAAAAATTTGAGATCAAAATTTAGAAATTCTTTGTTTTCAGTAGTAAATCATTTTTCGTCGAAATGACGCTTTTATTTCATGTTTGCGTAGACGATAGTTCTCACGAAATCCGCACTCCTTTGTCATTCGATTAGCAGACTGCTTTTAACAAAACTGTGGGTATTGCACAAAAAATACCCATTGCATGTGGTTAACCAATCAACACGCACGTTATATGGTGAACTATGCGATTCTATCAAACATTAACTGAACATTTTAAAATTCTTAAACTACACTATAAGTCCCCAAAGCTCAATTTTTTTGTCAAAATATAGCAATAACAAAACTTGCTATCCCCTCAACAACAGAGTCAGATGATCCGCCAAAATGTGGCAGTAATTTCACTCTCACAAATTGTTTTGTAAAAGCTAGGCAGGTCCGGTAATGTTGGTTATTGACAAATCGTTTTGGAGTCGAACTCATGTAGGACCTCACTACCAGAGCTGGCGTATTAGATAGGGCTTACAGCGTGAAAAACTGAAGCATTTTCGCTTCTTTTCTCTTTCGGCTCTCTCCAAAAAGAAAAAAGATGCTGAAACTTTCCCAAGTGTTAAGAACAACCCTTTAAAAAATCAAGGCCCAGCTTCAGATGTGAGTTAAATGTTTATTCACAGAGCAACTTTGTCGAAGCATCGCAAAAATACGTGAACAGGGGGCAAAAAATAAACCTTTTTGTTTTCTATTGAAAAAAAATTAGAATTACTCGCGCTTTGACTTAGATGAGGGCTGTAAATGCCTAATTTAAATCGACAACGTATATATTTGTCAACGCCGAAATGTTAAAATTGGGCATGTTGATACACCTGCAGTGATAATGAGTTTTATTTTAAAATTTTTTGTTCTATCTCTAAAGCCCGGTTTCCATATAAACGTTCCTGTCGCCACTGTCGCTACTGTCGTGGAAATACGTGTTTCAGAGACGGGAGCGATATATGGAAACACACTGTTCAGCGATAGTAGCGACCTTGGCGACAGTGTATTTTTGAATGGAAATCACATTAGATTGTAGTAGCGACGGAAATGCCTTCCCGGAGTGCAGCCCGCATGGCATTTTTCAGCTGAACAGGATGATAAACTTATCTTTTTTATGGGGCCTAGAAACTCTGAATACATTTGACACATCACTTTACGAGGATCACGACTTTGCTTACCTGAAAATAACTCTCTGTCATGGAGTCGAAGCTCTTGTACAAGCATGTGAAAAGTCCCGGGGTTTTGTCTCTTCTGAAATATCTCCCGTATCCAAAATCGATGTTTCCTTCTAGCTATCTGCTTTTTTTTCTCCTGCGCTGTATTGTAGTAAGAACAAGCATAACGCCAGTTTGAAGCTGAAGTTTACGAAGTCGCTCGTTCGCTTCCGCTGCCATGTTCAAAATAGCGCCAAATTCTTAAGCTCTGGAGCGACAGCGTCGATCAAATGGAAACACCTTATCGCTAGCATCGCTCAAAAAAAACTGTTTGTGTCAAAACACGTTTTTCGACGACAGTAGCGACAGAAGCGATTATATGGAAACCGGGCTTAAGTAGGCCCCCTAGATAAGTATTTCATTTATTGTTATTATCATTATTCATTGTTATTTTTACTATTATTATTATTATTATTATTATTATTATCATTATTATCATCCTCATCATTATTTTTATTATCATTTTTATTGTTATTATTATCATTATTATTATTATTATTATTATTATTATTATTATTATTATTTATTACAGCTATGTGAAACAAGTGAACTGCTTTACAACATGCTGCAAATCCCATACTGGCTGTGTATAAGCCTCAATTGTAATAAATGGCCGTAAATGTAATAAAGATCCCAAATCTCAAAAGTTTGGTCCTAAATGTGATACATGATTGGTCTTAAATGTAATAAAGGTCCTAAATGTAATAAAGTTTGGTCCTAAATGTAATAAACCATTGGTCCTAAATGTAAAAACCCATTATTACACTTAAGACCTAACATGGAGGCCTCGAATGTAATAATAGTCCCTAAATGTGATGAAAGCCAAAGTGTAAAAGCGGATATTCTTCTAAATGTAACATAAATAATTTATTTTGCCACTAAAACTTACATATTTGGGAGGAGCATTTTTGACTCACAGGGCAAGATCCTGTACGCAAACTATGTAGGCGATACAAAATTTATTTTCTTTCCACATAGGGCTACCTCTAAATCTGTGCTGATGTCTCTTTTGTTTAACTAGTTCTTCTTTTCAACAAAGTCCAACGAAATCGTGAAACTCTTATCAGATACATTCTATTTTGGCAAGGGTTGTTGATGCAAAAGGGTGGGTGGAAGACGGAATGGGATGGGATAAGGGGTAGGGGAAGTGATTTCTTAAGCCCCCATCATTAATATTTTTGTAACAAATTGCAACCGTAACTATAACTGTATAATAACAACAACAACAACAACAACAAAGACTTTATTTAGTACTCAGATGGCGGTTACAAGAGTTTTGGACTAAATGTAATTGGAAGAGGAGAGCTGAAGCAAACTTTGAAAATAGCATGGCTAATCGAGCTAAGTAGTTTGGTGATGTGGAATTAAACAATGCAAAATGTATTAGTTATGTTACATTCAGGACAATATTCTCTTTTATAATTTGGCCCTTTATTGCATTTAGGGACTGTTATTTGAGGCCGCAATGTTAGGCCCTAAGTCTAATAACGGGTTGATTAGATTTAGGACCAATGGTTTATTACATTTAGGACCCAATCGGTATTACATTTAGGACCAGATTTTTATTACATTGAGGACCTTTATTACATTTAGGACAGTTTATTACATTTGAGGCCTCTACATGGCTGCGCTGTTCACAGAACGGATTTAAAGAAATGAAACTGCAAGAATTGAGGAAGTCCAACTAAAATATTGACAAGAAAAAATTGCAAAAATTTGTGCAAACAAAATACAGGTTAGAAATACAAGAAGGTCAAAAGTTCACTGACAAACTGATTTTGTTGACGACAACTGTACGTGCTCCATTCCGTTCAAGTGAAATGGAAAAATTCTTTATATATTTCGCCATAAATGCGTAGACAATCGTGTTAGATTGTTTAACTGAAATGATACAAACTCATGTTTTTGCTCTACACGACGGCAGAGTTAAATAAAACCACAAACTACATGGAAATTTGATTCAGAGTTTCAACTAGACCACGTCCAGACAGCCGAAGTAAAATTATCCAATGAATGATTATCAAGTTTTTCTCATAAATAATCGGACTTACACCGAACACTTTCGGCCGTTTCTATTACTATCTACACTACTTACGATACTTACCCTACTTACATAGATATTTGGATAGCGTCTAGCTTTGGTCTGCAACAGTAACCATAAAATTTAACAACATGCAAACAGCTTATCTTAATCCAGAAACGTAATACTTCAAGCTTTGGTATCGTGTTGCTTGGGATATAATACCCAAATAAGCCTTTACACATAATCTTAAGACGCCGAGTTTTACAACTAACACTTGTTCCAAGTATCTTGTAACTCGCGAAGATGCCAATTTCAGTGACTATAATCAAAAGTTATATTCAACTAGAATCAAAATGGGTAAAGAAGAAGTTACGGGCCAAGCAATGGCCAAGCCCCCCCCCCCCCACACACACACACCACCACCGGAAACCCATTAACCATTTCCTTTCCAGGTCATTTACAAGACAAAATCTATTCGTTCCGAGCCAATTTTTTTTGGACGCGACTACCGTAAAAGCTCTATTAATCCCCCTCTCTCTTTATAAAGGTTCAAAGGTTCTTTATTTTCCTATAGATATATTTACAAAATAGTGATGTACAATATTTACATTTTTAGTTTAGATAGGAGGTGCAGAAACAAACAACCTAAAAGGTTAAGTGGGCTTTCTGCACCTACAATTCAAACATTAAATTTTATAGTATTTACAAGATTTGGTGGAAAAGAAGACAGATAAGATTACATTACAATTTATAACTTGATATTTGAGCTGAACTGGGAACTACAGTCCCAAAAAAGAAAAGAAATAAATTATTACTAAATACTTATACATCTATATATACTTATACACTATAATCACTATAACAGCAAGTGCGATTTTAGTTGGTTTTTTAAAATCGAAAGTCAGGAACTAGTTTTTATATGAATTGGTAATTCATTCCAGCTTGCGACTCCAGCGTATTTCACACAAAACTTACCATATAGTTAAGATTTTGGCGAGGGAGAGACAAACGTTTTTTTGACTCGGAACGCGTATTGTAATTATGGACTGAATCTACTCCCATGAAAAGATAGCAAAAGTTGTCTGCTAACATAGAGTTTGAATGCCTAGTTCGCAAGTTCATAGAGCTGGATTTTAGCTAGATCAAAGACATTTAGAATTTCGAGCCTTTTGAAGAGTGGTTTGCTAGGAGTTCTAAGTTTGGAGAAAGTGATTATACTCTGAGCGCTTCTTGGTTGAATTCTTGATTTATAGTTATTGCCCCAAATCAAAGTTCCATAAGAGATGTATCGATAAATAAAACTATAGCATAGATTTTTAAGAATGTTCAGGGACAGATAATGTCTGCATTTGTAAAGAACACCGATGCAGTTTGCAATTTTTCTGGACATAAAAGTTATATGGGCGCTCCAAGTAAGATTCTCATCTAATACTTAATCTAGGAATTTGGTACGAGAGTCAGTCTGCTGATATAACGACCATTGCTAAGTGATAACTGATTTTCAATATCACCAATTTTAGTATTTCTTAGTTTTTGCTGAGATCCAAAGAGAATATATCTTGTTTTTGTTAAATTAACAGTAAATTTATTTGCTTGAAACCACTAATTCAGAGAAGAAAACTCCATGTTCAGGAAGGATGAAGCTTTCTTGAGGCATTTATGGCTGCACAAAAGATTCATATCATCGGCATAAAGTAATAAATGGATTGTTTTTATGACAAATTGAGCATCATTCATGTAAATTTAAAAAAATTGGGCCAAGGATAGAGGAACTCTGTGAAAGATAGTTCTAAAACATGAATTTATTCCATCGATGTAAACGTACTGTTTACGATCTTTTGGGATAATTTTCAAACCATCATCTGAGGGTATTTTCGCTGAGGCTATAATGAGATAACTTATTAAGTAGAATACTGTGGCAGACAGAACCGAAAGCATTTGAAAGGTCAAGAAAAACGCCTAGTGAAACGTTTCCGTTATCAACAGCATCTGTAATTCTCTGAGTGAAATCAAGACTTGTCAAGATTGTGTTACATCCGCCTTTTTTTTATATATTTTAATATCTTTTAAATAACGTTTTTATGTCTAATAGGTGATTTGAGCGAGGGAATCTTGTTTCCCGATATTTCGAAATCTCCCTCCTTACGGTCGAGCAAGAATCGAACCTCATGAGTCCAAAACATGTGCTTGAGCGTGCACCGCAAGGAAAAATGTTGGATCGAAACGACGATGATGACGACGACTACGACCAAGAACTCGGCTTACCACAGGTAGCTCAATTAACTAACAAATGAATTCTTTAACACTTATAAAAACAACGAACGCCTAGCTCGTCTTACCCCTTTGCGATCGAAAAATGAATAGTTGAAAAAAATTGAGATGAATAGTGATTAACCGCGTGCGAAAGAGCTGAGGCGATAGAAGCGAGCGCGCAAGATCCAGTCACTTACTATGAACAGTAACAATTTGTTTTCACATGTGTGAACGTGTAGTGAGACTTAGCCAGAATTGAACGATTTTAGGGCAATTTAAGCCCGGAAATGTTCTAAGTCTTCTAAATTATTCCTGTTGAAAAGTCTTTAAAACATTGATGTTGATATAAGAAATGTTAGCACTCAACAGTAACAGACAAAGGATTGACTGGAAACTAGATCAGCTAACATTTTCTTCCGTCATTTCAGAAGTCTACATACAGCAGATCTAGAGAAACTATCATACTATTGCTAGCCTGTAAGCAAATCAAAACAGAGCTTTTCGGAGCTACGTGGTGATTCGACAATATGATAGTAATAATGATGATGATAATCATAATAATAATCATGATAATAATAATAATAACAATATGGAATAATGTTAATGACGATAATAATGTTACTGATAACAATGATAATAACAATGCTATTAGTACGCTCTACTAGTAAAATCAATAACTATAATAATAACGATAATAATAATAATAATAATAATAATAATAATTTTGAAAAGGTAAACCTCGACGTTACTCCTTTGTACGTTCTCTTTTACTATGTATTGTATAAGAAAAAATAAAATGAATTCCTATGTACAAATCATACATAAAACACTCTTATTTGTCATTGAAAGGGTAGAAAGAATAACCTAATTCATACTCGTGTGCTTTTAAGGTTACTCAATATTTCTAAGTGCTTTAAGTGTCTTTTGAAGCTGTTCATGCTAATCCCTTGTTCAAGTACGTGATCGGGTAAAAAATTGTCTGTTGGCTGATTTAGTATTTAAAAGCTTGTATAAATTCAAATCTTATTGGCCACAGTGCGGCCATAATTAGGGCGATACATAGGATCGGCTAACAATTGAACATGTTATGTACGTAGCATCATGGTTTGAGTAGTATAATAATGGTAACATATCTCTTGTTTACAAAGTTGAGGAGACTTTATGTTTCTTCAAATGGTACAGTTCCCATAAACGCGTAGTTTATGCTTTTTTTAATTAAAGATAAAGTAAATAAAACTTGAACTAGCTGTTTTGGTCTGCGCTGCGCTTATCAGCAGGCATGCGCAATAACAAGTGTGCTGTAAGGTAAGTTTCTGCATTTTTAAACTCTACGTTGTTATTATTGAGGTACATAAAAAATGTTACAAAGGAATGTTTTTACAAAAATATTGTACGCTTGCTCATACTGAAACGGTTGTGAAACGCCATATTTGGCTTCACTTAACAGTCTCTGGCCAATGAAACATTTGACAGTTTGTTAGATAAACAGACCAGGCTGTAATAAAATGTTTGACAAAGTTACGCATATCAAAATACACCCAACAATGCGTATGGTAAATTCCTCATGTTGGGAGTTTCGTTATTTCCAGGGGATTGGCACCAACGCTAAATATTAGACTAAAATATTTATCGTTTTTGCTATGATTCTCTGCTTACTCTATTAATACGACGTACAAGTATGAAGAGCTGTCGTTTATCTCCCATTAATCGATAGGGGACCTGACAGTGACCTCAAAACCCAAAGACGTAAAATGCCAAAGCCAAAGCCAACTTCCTTGGCAGTTTATTCGATTTATCATCGATACGACATATTAAGCGAAGTTTATAGCAGTTGTGAGAATATTTCACTTTGATATCAGGCAAAGTGTAACCAGACAAAACCGTCCACGATCTTAATATTATGCAAGCGACATAAATTAAACGACTTAGTAGCAAATGACGTTGTCTTTACAATATCTAACAATCGACTCAATGTTTTTAATATTGGATACTCATAGATCATTCTATGTGTCACTACTAAGACACTAGCTACTCATAAGAGACAACTCGATGTTTTATTGCCATATTGGAGACCCAAAGATAATTCTATGTATGACTTAGTACTCACAGACAACTTCGGCTATATGCCTTTATATTAAAAATGTGCTTCAGCCAACCTTCCACGTGATCTCAGACGAGCTATGTTTTCAAAAGCGTTCAGATGTCAGAGGTTTTTCAGATGTCAACACTTGCTGCATCAGTCACAGACTAATCAACTATGGATGTGTAATGAAAGAAAATTATTACACGTTCTGCCTCCTCCTGACGTTCTTCAGTTGAGATGAGATGTTCAGTGGTCTTTTTGTTTTTAAAAACGAATTAATAAATCAACAAATTTTGATTTTGAGCTTTAAGGATTTGAAATTAAAAAGATTTTAGGAGTTTAACAATTTTAAAACTGAACTAAATATTGCTCGGGACTATTAGTTTCATAAATTTGAACATTATTGTATATTTTCCGGTTCATTCGCATTTTGTTTTATGTTTTTACAATCACTGATGTTTGAACGAAACAGCATATACTGACTAGTTTATAGCAACTAGCTTTCTACCAGTATAGTGGTGCCATCAATTTCACATTTTTAGGTTAATAACAGTACAGGCTTAGCTTCTTGTAGTTTCATCCATGTATACAATGTATTTTTTCAAAGTAAAGGAAAAGAAAAAAATCCGAAAATATATATTTATGCTCAACGTCAAGACAGAAATTTTCATAATTCCCGAACTCCGGTTTAGTGATACTGGGGCGGTTTAGTAATACTGTGGTATGAAAACAATCGTTGTTTAGTCTACTAGTCGCGTCCCTTTTCGGCGGTTTTACTTTCATAATTATAATTTATTTCAGGCCTTTTTAAGATTCGGTTCCGCAGAACAACCGGAAGAACTAAATAATCGCGCGTTCGTTTTCAGGCATAAGCAATAAAAAAATCCGCTTCAATTAGCTCTTCATTTCATGTTTCTATCGCCATCGGGTTTGTCTTCTTGTAGCTAGTTTTTAGAAACTTTATAATTTTATGTAGCAGCACTGACATACTCCGTTCGCTGTTCAATACTTCGTACGAAGACCACTTAAGAAATTCAAAACAATCGAAATGAAACTTGACTTGTGAATATTCTATTGGCTCAAACAGCGCTGGCCACCGTGGCGGGCAGGCCTGCCGGCGCCGTAACTGTTTTTCTGCAGCTTCTTACTTCACAGAACGGACGGGTGGAAATAATTACGCAGCTGTTGCTTACATGTGGGAGCTGCTGGTTGCAATGGCACTAATTTTTCTTGTTTCGAAGAATAATTCGCGAAATAATTGAAATGGGATTAGTGCGTTAGAGGTTTCATTTTATACTCCTCCGAACAAAAACAAGCTAAAAAAGAATGAGATGTTGCTGCGAGTGAAAGTCTATCTTGACGTTGAATCGTGTCTTTTAAACCAAAAAAGACAATGTTTGCGGTGACAAAACACTGCAGTATCGGACTATGAATTGCATAGATAAAAACGTCTATTCGTGTCTTTGTTTTTAAATTTTGTTACAGACGAGCAAGTCTTTCTTGACAGGTTTTGCACGTCAATTTTTTTACACGTGACTGTAAGAGAAACGAATATCATTGTTTTGTTGTCAGATCCTTTCATGCTGGTATTTGAACAAGAAGAGTTGCGAAGAAAAAATGAGGAAAGAAATGTTCCTTAAAACACTAGCTAGGAAGGGGCTGATATGGCACATGCATATGTTATTCTAACTGGCCGCACATGTGACTCTCGGCCTGTTAACACAAAGCTCAAGAACCTGTTCATATATTTGAAACTGTTCATTTTTTAAATTGCTATATTCAATATTCATTCAAATTTAAAGACAAAAACTGCTGATGGTCAAGCAATACAAAAACTGTTTTAAAAGCTTAATTTACTGATATAGTTTCGTGGAAAACAATTCTAGTTTGGCTCATTTTCTTTAGCTAGAATTACATACTAAGTTAATTTAGATTTCGATGTTTCCTCTTTCACTCGATCAACCTTCGGTTTATCATAACGCTTCGCTGCGACAGAATGCAACTGAGCAAGGAGACTAGTCACACTTTATAGTCATCGACTGATCGGTTAAAGCCGATTTCTGCCTGTCAACAAAAAATCCCGTATGCCGACAACAAGGGCTCCTGAGGGAGAAATTAAAAAAAGATTCTTGTGAGAAAAATTTGCCATCTAGTTCCAAAAACGAGCGAACATGCTTAATTTGTCCATGGGGCTGTTTACTGAAGAAGAGTCACCAACTTAATACGGTCAGTGATCTTTGCCTGTCATCATGGACGTATATCGACAACAAGGGTCCTGAGGGAGAAATTTACAAATCTTCTTGAGAGAAAAATTTTCACATTTATTTCCAAAAAAACGAGCGAACACATCTCTAATTTGTCGACGGGCACGGGGTTGTTTACTGATTTTCCCTTCTTGCGAACTTGTGATACTGCAACGATCATGCGCGATCACTCAACCATAACTCCCAAGTTTGCACTCGACTGCAGCAGTTTGAGTACCGACGGATGAAAGTGATCGGCATTTAATTCTGAAAGCCGATTTGGAACAGCGTCAGTCCGCAATCAAACAGTTAATATCCCACATTTAATCAAACAAATAATATCCCACAGTTGCCGTGTTTTAAATGCCGGAAAGACTGTTTGCAAAGGTTACACACTTTAAATTCCTAAATTAGAAAGAAAACTATTTGGATGACCCAGAAATGTCTGAGCAAGTTTACAAAGAGAAGCTTTGAATAATAAATAAAAAAGCCTCTGGTTCATTGGGTTAAGACATCGAGCTTTTCTTGTGAAGGGTTTAGGGTGACTGAACGAAGACGAATGGCCTTCATTTTGGTATTTCCGATCACTTGATCGCGTGAAAACATCACGGTTTATCCGCCGTATCATCTTTCGCCGTGTTGCGTGTTTATTGGCAAGACTCGGGTCGGGCCCGAAGTTTTGGCAGCTTCACACGGCGACCACCAACCATCTGCACATGGGTTTTCTGGTATTACAGCATCGCATCAGTTAATAAATATCAAAAGCCCAGAGATAACAAGAGACGAACTCCTTATTGCACGCTTCAAGTGCAATGAAAACTCGGCGGCAATCAAGTAAATCTGACGCTTTTCTGATATGTTTTGTAATGTAAATCAAAACACTGAGACGCGACGCCAGCAGCTCGGAACTTTCTTCAATATCGTCGATTATTGCTTGCGCCTGCGCACAGCCAAAACTCCTGCGGCGAAACCAAAATACGACGTTCTAGCTCGCAAGGTTTTTCCTTTCAAACTTCGCTGTCTTTCGTGGAACAAGTTTCTGCAAAGGTAAAGTAGGGAATAATGTTTGTTTTTTCTATAGTGGTTAGCTTTACATTTGTGTGCCAGCTTCGAAACTTGTGAGAACGAATCGCGTAATTTTGCCCCTCGTGGCAAATCACATTGCAAATATGGTGGCTCGAGAAGGCGTGCGAACAACGTGACAGAGCCGCAGTTGGTTGTGAGAGATAAGGTGCATGATTTTTATGGGGAAATTGCAAAGATTTGCGATTTTGAGACTGTGTAACGATTCTACTACAGCACATGATCGCTCAGCCAAGAATAAAGAGTTTTACACGTTCGCTTTCAGACAGTTTTTATCGTCGGTTTTTGTATTCCTGGGGAGCTTGCGAAAAGATGACAACATCGAGCGCTCGAATTCCTTCAGATTGCAAGGATTTAGAAACACATTTAATACTTTTTTGAAATTATTTTTTATAAGAGTGTTTCACGTTTTTGTCTTTACCCAGAATAACGAAGCACATGCATTTGAACAGCTATGGGAACTTTTAAGTTCAAGACATGTTGATTTGTAAAATGTTTTTCAAAATTGGCCCATTCAGAATTGAAACTGAACGCTGTGACAGTGGGAAGAAAGCCAAGAGAGAAAAATGATACGCTAAGGCGCTCGAATGCAAATTTGTTGAAATACTTCACATTTTCAGGTTCAGAAGATACTCGTAAGACCGTTTATAATAGCTGCCAAAATACAGTTTCTTCAATAGTCATATTTGAAACATTGCAGAGCCGCGTGATTGTCTGCAGGTAATTAATATACGTGCCCTGTTCAGTTTGGCCTTGTAAATGACGTGTTTCTCTTTCACACTCTCAAATGAAACACGAAAAGCTGACTCTCTCGAACTTTTTAAACAATTACACTTTTTAACGAAGGAGGCAAATCTTTCAAGGTCTTCTCGAACGAATAGAGTTTCAGTTCGAAGGACTTATACGCGACTAACTTTTAACGCGTGTTTTTGATGTATACGCTTCGCTGAATTTGTACACTGAATATAAATTTCCGGAAACTTTGACTTTGGTCTTTGAAAATGGTCAAACTTATTAGTGGGCAGTATTTGTGTAAGTCAAAGTAAAGCTTGATTTGTTATTAATCTTATTTATGAAGGAGAGACGCTTTATGTAAGGTAAATCGAGAAAAATCGACCACGAAATGGTTGCATTAATATTCATGAAGAGTATTTACAATAATAGTTTCAGCCAGATTGTTTGCCTACAATCAGTAGCAATTAATCATAAATATTTCATGTTGATTGAAGAGAAATAAACCTAAGACCAAAGAACGATACTTTTGTATTTTTAGATAGAAAAGAAGCTGTGTAGATTTATTGAAAAATCATTTAATGTTTTATTTCCTGTTAAATAAAAGTTGAGAAAAATAAACAATTGACTAAGGACACAGATCTAGACATGAAGTCAGATGATCTGCAAGGTGAACAGTGTTTAGAATGCTGTTTTCCACGCTTTCTTTCAGTTATACTGCTAACAGAAAAGTCTTTAGTTATACTACACTGCAGTAAAGTACAGTCTTACAGAGTTTGTAAAATTAATACTAATTGTTTTGGGCCCAGTTGTATGAAGCCTGGATTACCTATCCGCTTGATAAAAGCTAATGGATGTCACTAATAAATCAAAGATTGTTTGACCCTTTGTTAATTTCTCTACTTTTGCTTGTTAAGTGAGTGGAAGACTCCTAAAGTAATGGTTTAAATGGTGTCAAATAACTTTTATTATAGTTTTACTGCATAAAATAGAAGGCACTTACACAGTGCATAGCTGATCCAGGCTTTGTGCAACTGGGGCCAGTTGTTTTAAATGAGCAAATTTATCAGAAGCTTAATATATAAGACTCTGATGAAAGGCTTCAGTTTTCATGTGTGATTTTTAAAGTTTTTAGATTTATATGTATTACCATACATAATATATGTAAGATAGGCCTCTTTTAAACCCAAGAGTTTGAAAAACAAAGATGTAATAATTAATTATAGTGTGGAATAAATGATAATTTATTCCACATATAAATCTAAGATTTAATTCATGATATCTTATTATACATTGGAGCAGGCTATTTTTAATCATTAGTTTCAATAACTGTAGTACTAGTTTCAGATCATTTGCAAACTCTAACAATGAAGCAAAATATATTGATTTATTCTGTGTTACTCTATTTGAATTTAACCAAATATTTTTATTGTTTAACTCACAGTTTCAGTCATTTTGTACTTGACTCTCATTGCACTGCATTTGATTATTCTATTGTTTCAAAAGGAGTTTCGTGAATTTATTGCATACATGTTTACTCTACAGTACTAAAATTTCTATCAAGCTTTTATTGTAGCTAGCAAGCAAGCAATATATAGGATTCCTAATTTTGCTAAAAACAGTACTTTTTTATTTTAGATATGATATATATATGTGTGGTGTAACAATTTAATATGAAATATTAATTCAAATTAGAATAATTACAAAAAGCTGCAAAGTTGAATAAAAACGATATAATTAGAACATGAAAAAATTGTATATTCATTGTGTGGAGTTTGCAGTTAGATTAATCAAGCTTTATAAAGGTGTACTCTTTGAAATACATCTAGATATATACTAGTTATAAAAAACTGTTATGTATTGTTTTCAGACTAAAGCTCATGACATTTATAAAGTACTCTACCTAGTTTCATTTGAATGTTTCTAGGTAACAATCTAATCAAATAGTATGTAAATATGATTGTATATATATATATAGAGCTTGGTTTACAGACTATATATATATTTATATATGGGTGTAGATATAGCTTCAAATATTAGCACCCTTGGACTTATAGTGTGTTTTAGTATTGAAAAAGTTTGGTTATTAAGTACAGTTATATTTTGTCATGTTTTGTGTGGCGTTTTTATTATATATATTTTTGTGGCCCTCGATAAAATGTTTTTGTCCTTGTCCTCAGTCCAGTTCATCTTATGCTTATACGTAAAGATGATAATAAGTTCAACCTAGGCCTTAGAGCCTATAATTTAACATTAATTTACGAGTGTTCCTTAAATGAACAAGTTGTTGAAGAAAGCTAGAAGACTTGGCAATTTTATTTTTTTAATAATATTTTTTATGTATGTACTCTGGATTTAAGTGTGTTTAAATTTCGAGGTTAAATTAGTTTGTATGTAACTATGTATGGTGCAGCTACATTAATATATCCACTTATTGTCAATATAAGCCAGACATGCATAATGACAGATCTATAATTATATGGACAAGCTAATGGTTTTATGAATTTTAATTAACTTATTATATCAGTTAGTATAAATTACTATATAGCTCATATATACATAAACGTACACTAGTTAGGATATTAATTGTGTGCACACATTTTTCAAAATATTGCACTTCTGTTTTTACATATCAATCACATCACTGTGAATTGAATATTTGTGTTGATTAACATGTTTTGAGTTATTCATGAAAAAATGTTAGATATACTGTCACCTTTTGCTGTTCATTTATGCAAAATATACTCATTCATTTATGTCAACAGTTAAAACTGTATAGCTAATAAATGTTCATTAGGACTTTCATAAACTTCATTATTGCAAATGAACTTTCAGTAACCCTATTCGCATTGTACCAACATTCAATCATGTGAACAGACGAACAATTGTACCCTAGGCCTTGGACAGTCAAAGGTAACAAGTATACTCTCAATCTCACGAAAAAAAATCATTAATGCCAATAGAAAATCAGTTGCATAGTATGACAATCATTATCATGTTAGAGACAATACATGATCATGTGTACTATAGCCCATGTCGGTCGACATATCGGTCAGTGTATCAGTTGACACAACTACCAAGTATTGGCTGAGTATCAACTGATATATCGACCGATATGTTGGCTGATATTCGACTGATACTCACTCGACAGATCAGTTCAGTGTCGGTCAGTATATCAGTGGGACGTATGTGCAACATGTCGATCAAGTATCAGCCAAGTATTGATGGTATATCGGCAGTCTATCAGTGGTGTATCAGCAATATATTGTCAGCGTACTGGTGATATTTCTCAATCGGTGTAGTGTCATTTTTTTTTTCCAGCAGAAGTGATGGTCTGGGTTGATTGTTGAGTAAACCCCTTCCAAATACCTGATTATTTTTGTCTTAATTTATAATAACAACATTCAGAGTTTGTATTCTATAACTTACAAATACATGTGTATGTACCTTGTAAAAATTTGTGAGGAAAAAAACCAATATAGTTTCACAAGTTTTATATAGCCTGGATGGCTATAATTATTGCACAATGATTTGGATTGATTATCATACTTAATTAATTATTGCAGAATACAAAGAGGAAAGAGAGCTCAGAGAGAAACGGTACTTGATCACTATTCTTTCCATACAGTTTCCAATCATTAAAGTCCTGGGAAACCCATAACAACTAATCATGATAAAACATTATTTTTGGTTATTTTTATTTTAAAAAGTTGGCAAGCTACATTTAATCCAAAATTGGCTTCTGCCTGTAGAATAGTAAACAGTGTTTGGCCTCAGAAATTGTTACAGGATATCTGCATCCGAGACAAACTCTTCATGAACAGCGTGACGATCAGTGGGCAACCAAATGTTGTGATGATGATGGACAAGCTTCTCTGTATTTTAAAGTTTCGTTATTCAACAACAGATTATAATATCTCAAAGCAAGCCACTCAAAACAAATACTAATTAGACGTGGTGAAATGAAACCCTGGCAACTGGACGAATACTCCTGAATTCTCATTTTGTGGCACCAAGGCCTAGCTACAACAGCCTCACTAGCTAAAATTTATGTTCAAAAAATGGAGATAAAAAAAATGAAAATTAGTGGGATAGTTAAGCATTATCTAAATAATATGAAACTCTTTGTTTGATAATCTATAATTATATCAAAATCTATAACCTATACACCTCCACATTTACCATAGCCCATGTTGGTCAACATATTGATTGATACTTTGGCTGATATGTCTGCCGATATGTCTACTGACACTTGTGTGAAGATATGTATTTTATACAATTTTGTTTCTGACAAAAGATTATATAACCAGCTGAGTTGTATTATTTTGTTCACTTCTTATATATATTGTTTTATTGTTACTGTTGCAGGTACCATATGTGCATCATTCATGGACAAGATATCTATGACAACACAGTCTGTCAACCTTAAAACTGCAAAAGAACCAAAACCAAACTGCAATGAGAAAAGTCCAACTACAGTGGACAGTTGTCAAAGTGTTTCAGGAAATGGAGAAGCAGTAGCACACATAAAGAATCTCTCTGCAATGTTTACAAACAACAACACTGATTGTAGCAAAGCTGAAGTTGTAGCTTTTAATGCAAAAGATGTAAGTTTGACTACTGAGGCAAAACTAATAAGTAGTTACTGTTTAAGCTTTAGAATATATTTTCTGTGTTTCCATACTCTGTTGGAAACACTTGGGGTTGTTGGGAGAACACGAGAAAAGGTTTGGAACACGAGCTGAAATCGAGTGATTCAAAATATTTTTGAGTGTTCTCCCAACAATCCCAAGTGTTTCAAACAGAGTATGCATATGGCAACACAGAGAGTATCTTCTAAAGCCTTTTTAAAATAATAACAACTGATGAAGTCATTCATGATTTCCATCCAAATTTAGAAAATGGTCCTCGACCAATCAGAGTGTGCATTTTATCGAAATTATTTTATAAAAAACGTTTTGATGGACTTTGGACAAAAATGGTATGAAGATTATTTTTTTTGTCTTTCTATCAGTTTTTGTAGTTCAATTTTAATTTAGTAATAAGAGGTTTTTGAAAAAATCAGAAACCTTTAACTGGCATGGATTGATTGTAAGCTTAAGTCTAGAGTAATTTGGTGCAAAAAGTTAAGAATATTTTATTTTGGGTCATATATATATATGTATATGATTATTGTATAATTTTATAAAAAAGAGTCAGCATGCATTAAAAAAATCTATTAATGCAGCAGCATCTACAAATCTTGAGGAGCCTGTTAGCTATAGTGATCTTGTAATTATGAGAGATTGATTTAAAAATATTTTCCAGTCTTCTAGCAAACAGTTAAATAATCCTGATCAACATAAGTAGTAGGTTCCTTTTGCTTTTTGAGATTTTACAAAATAATTGACATTTTCTACCCAAATATGTGCCCTTGTATATGGTTCTTTAGGTGGCTAATTTTTTGTAACCTTAAGTTACATTAATTTGTTAACACTTATTTCTGCATTATTTAGATTTTTAAAAGTTGCTCATTTGTTTAGACATTATAAATCTTCTTAAGGTGTAAGTTTTATATCATTTGCTATTTTAAGCAAAGTCTTTTAAAAAATATATGGTTCGATATTCCATAAGTTATGCACAAATTACTTGTTGTAGGTTCCTCTGATCTAAATTTCTTGTTTCTTTTTTAATTACCATATGTGTACGTATACTAATTGCTTCTTATATAGGTGCAGTCAGCTGGCAAAGATAAAGATTCAAGTACTGTTAACGTTGCTGTTAAGAAAGATACAGGAGCTGGTCCTAGCACTGTTTGTGCAGATAAAGAAAAAGACTCTGGTTCATCAAGAGCTGACTCATCTGAGCTTGGGTGTTGTGAGTTTTGTGGTGGTCCTGTAAAGAAGCGAAGACTCTGCTCACCATTGAAACGGTTTTGCTCTAAAGCTTGTGCAAAAAGTGTCAAAAGAACAAAGGTAAAGTTAATTGTTAGATCTCAACAATTATATATATGTACATATATATACAGGGTTCAAAATAACAATAAAAAATATGGCTGTTCATCACAGTTGTATCATGATCAAGACACACACTTTGAGCTTAATTAATTGTTTCACACACTTCCTAATGATAATTTTCCAATTCATTTGCAGTGTAATTCACATGCCTAGCAACTGATTGCCCTGCCATTACTTTCTCTAATACTATTTTAGTTAAATCACATGTCAAAGCAGTTAAATTCCAACCTTGGCATCGCTGTCATAATGTAGACCATAATAATTTTGGCTTGCTGTTTTTTGGCGTGAACAGAGAATGTACATAACATTGTAGCAAGAGAATATGCTTTTCATCTCTCGATGGCAGTCATTTTTGAGATGATGAAATCAGGTTTATCACTGAACTTACAATTGCAAGCAGCTATCCAGGCCATTTAATTTTCTGATTCCCCCTTAAATTTGCTGGAAGGCCATAATTTTGCTGGCAATCACCAACAGCTGGCCTGCCGGCAGCTATTTTGAACCCTGATATAAGTGCTGATTTTTATTAATGCATATGGTAGTCTTGAAATTGAGCAGTGTGAAGCCACAAAATACAGTTAAAGATCGATGTTGATTATACTTAACAATTACAGTACTAGACTATGAGGTGTAGTTTTCAATTAGTCCATAATTATAGTCAGTGAAGCATGAAGTGACAAGTTGATTATTAGATTCATAGAAAAGGACAACATGTACAGCTAGCTGCTGTTGTCTGGTAGTCAAACACCTCTTCAAGGGATTGCCCTAAGTTGGGGCTAATGGGTTCTCCAAGTGTATTGTCCCATTGTTAATGTTTAATGACAGTTAACTTATTACCCGTTGTAACATATATTATCCTCCCTTGTTTGGAAAAAGAGCTCAAGGAAAATCCTCTCGAAACTGAAACATCAACAAACAACAATTAAAACACAACAAAATGTACTTAAGTTGGCAGTCAACAAATCACACAAATGTTTTGTGTGACTGCCAGTGCATACAAAGTCCTTCAGATGAGCTAGGGGTTTTCAGTATCTGCATAGTCTCATGAGTTAATAGGTTTTGTCAACCTATTTGACCGGGTTGGTACCATCGGTGGACCCCAAAATGGACCCCTCAAATGGATCCTCCAAATGGACCCCTCAAATGGATCCCCCAAATGGACCCCCTAAAAAACATCATAGAAAATTGAAAAAAAAATTTAAAAAAATAAAGAAGTTTTATTTAACGTTTTTTCCTTTAAAGTTTTAATGCAATTCAACTGAATCGAGGCCTGTTGGCAAGCTCCGCAATGAGTCTGTTTGATTGACAACAGAATTTTTCAATAAACAAAAACTTGGTAGTGAAAATCTTCAAATTGTAGCTTTCAGATTCCATTATCTAAGATTAGAAGAGCTCAACTGCAACTTTGACAATGACAGTTTGTTTAAGTATACCCATCTCAAAAGTTTTGTTTTGAAGAAATGCTAAATAATGCAGTCAACCAATTTTTCTGCAATCGACTGATACCTTTGTAAAATGTAAATAATGTTTCTGCTGTATGTCAAACATTTTCATAAATGTCAATTTTTGTTTCCTAATCTAATTAAATTTATGATGTAAAAACAAACCCCTCTGAAAAACAAAAATAATGTCATTTGGGACTATTTGCTCTCATTCTCAGTTATTCATTGCCTCAGATATTATTACCAATAGATCCACATCGGTGTATTTCAAAACTTTCTTTTTCAGGAGGGATAGAGAGTTTTTGCTTTGTACCTCACAAGTTCCATCGGCAACTTGTGCAAATCAGATTTTCTTATCTTTTTGACATAAATTTTAATTTTCGGTGAAACACATGATTTCAGCAATCTTTGCTGGTGTGAAAAGTAAAGAAAAAATCTTAAAAAACTCAAAACTAAATATTTCTTGAAGATGCAAAACAAATCCTTACATCTTAAAAATATATAATGTTTGCAATTTTTAAACATTTTTGAATCGATCTGTTTCGTCAAGTATTATTGAAGTTATGTATATTTTTTTACAAAATTGTCCACTAGGTTACTGTGTAATTTGCAATAATTTTGTCGAATGTTTACATTTGTGCATGATAAAAGCGCTTTATAGCAACCACTCATGGCAGAGAAAC
>JAOBRD020230474.1:7357-25187 GCA_027575215.2 Hydrozoanthus sils
CATTAGGAGGAAATTAAGAACAGCCGAGTTGAACCTTCAATTTCTAACTGTACATTAGGAGGAAATTAAGAACAGCCTGCACAACTTCCGCTGGTAGATAATTTTGCATAAGTAAATGTTCATTCAAGACAAAGTTTTCTTAACTGGTTGTTGCTTGTTTTTGTTTGTTTATTTAGATACAAAATCGACGCAAGAAAGCTTCGTAATTCACGGTCTAAATGATGGACAAAAAACTATGATTATAAGGTACGGTAGTTGATTAGTTGTCGGTAATGATTATTTTGGTGAACGAAACACGTTTAGGTTGTTTATCAGCTTACGGGATCATCAAATGGTTGCAGCAACGAGTTAAACTAGTGTTAAAAGTTTTCCACAACACTTAAACCATGAAAAGAAACCTAAAAATATGTTATATCGTTGTTATATCATGAAAAGAAATCTAAAATATGTTATACCGTTGTTATATCAATCACACAGTATATGGAGGACTTTAAGAAATTTTTATCACAATGTAAAATGCTTAAGGTAGTAACATAACTCCTGAAAAGAGAAAAAAAACTTTGTTTTCATTAGCAATTTTGACCATGAATAAAGTTTGCCCTCTAACCTAACGCTGGGATCAGTGCAAATTGAAAAGTCATCCTTATTTGTGGTTTGCTTAGTTTTTGCAAAAGAGTTAATAGCTAATTACCCTACGGAACCTATTCTTTCTTCATAAGTGTACACTGCACAACTGTAACGTAATCTGGTGTGCTTAGTTTTGATGATTATGTTATTTTCCTACAGAACCTGTGCAAACCGCATCAGTGTACACTGCACTATTGTAATGTAATCTGGTTTGCTTAGTTTTGTTGAATACTTTAGTTTATTTTCCCAAAGAACCTGCGCAAACATCAGTAAACATTGCACCATTGTAGTGTTATCTGGTTTGCTTAGTTTTGTTGAACACGTTACCTTCCTACAGAACCTGTGCAAACCTCATCAGTGTACCAGTCAACTCAAGCTCTTTACAAGCAGTGATGCGACTTTGCCTCCGATTGACCCAAGAACACAAATATGCTGCATTGTTTGTTGAAGAAGGGGGTCCAAGTGCTATCCTTAAACTCAGCCAATCCTCAGGTTTTGCAGGCTTTGTTTCCCTGACAACCTTGTTATTAAGGCATGTACTGGAGGACAGCGAAAACCTGAAGAATGCAATCGAGAAAGTTGTGCGAGCTGTGGCGTTAAATGGCGTTAGTGGAGGTAGTAGTGGTGTGAGTCCAAACTCAGTTGGAGCAAAAGAAGTAAATTATATTCTCCGTGTTCTGAGCCCTGCAGCTTGTAGAAATGTAGATTTTTTTAAGGAAGTGGTAGTTAACAATCTACGTTATGCCATACCGCCACAACTAAGACGAGCTATTAATGATGGGAACGAAACCAACCTGCCCCCAAACCAGCCGCAGTTGGTGAAAATGGCAGCTGTAACTAAATCTGTCAAAATACCAGAACTCGGAGAACCTGCAAAAGAAGTTGTGTACCAGTTGTTACGTGCATTGTGTCTTTCTACTGCCTCACGGAAGGCTGTTAGCCTAAAGCCATTCCATGTTCGATCAGATAGCCAGACATTTGGCGAACTTGGCCGAGCGTTTGCGGAAGTTGGTGACCTGTTTGACAGGTTTAGTACGCAGAACAGACAGCAGTCTCTTTCACCTAGGTCGTTTGCAAGACAGCTGACGGGGGAGTACGCAGAACGTGATGGCGATGATGAAATGGCTTTAGGTCAGTTTGGAGCGTCAGCCAGTCTTTTTTGTATGACTCTTGTTACATATTATAGAAGTTGGTCTTTATTGGTGTTCTAAAAGTAATAGCGAAGCATGGGGTTCTCTCTGACTAGTATGCTTTTCATTTTGCCTGTGGTATCTCCACAATATATTAAATTGAGAAAGTTCTTCAAAGTTAGCAAGTAAATCTTAAAATCTAGCTTAACTTACACCTATTATTTCCCAACCCCAGAGAAAGAGTTTTGGGTAGACCATCAACTAGTAAATACTTCACTAATTTACCTCGTGCCTGCAAAGCATGAACAAGGTTGCAATTGTCAGATTTCGTAAAGGATGTTGTAAAGGTTTTTGTTACCTTTAATATTTTAAGAGAGTCAGCCTACCACAGTATTGTAAAAAAATATGGAATTCCACACTTTTCTCTCTACTTCTGTCACTGATTTAGTATGAAAGTTGTTTTACGCGTCTGTGGAATTAACAGTTTTTTTACTTTTTTTTGGTGTGTTTGAAAACTCGTTCGACAAATCCTAGTCACTCTGATCCATATATTGGTTTTAAGCAGTTTGGAAAAGTTCGTTTCCAACTACGGTTGTGTGCTCTCTACTTTCTAGCAACTCAGATGTAGTTAGTTTGATGTTGATAACTTATCTGGGCTTGTTAATATCATGGTTCCTCTTCTTACTCTCGTTGCAGACTCTCAGCTTGAATCATCACAGAGGTCAGTTTCTTCACTATCTGCACTGGAAGAAGAGACTAAGAAGGAAACCGAACAGACAGAGAATGGTGAAGCTTCATCAAAAGAGGGCAAGGAAAACAAGGCTTCCGCTAAGTTGCTCATTCCAAAGTCTGCCATCTTGCGGCTTTTAGCTGAATTAGTGAAGTCCTACAGTGGAGTGGCACAACTTGTTGCTGAGTATTGCTATCATCCTGCAATGGCAGAGGAAGAACAGGTCTGTATTTTGTTATGAAAGAATTTTGCCCAAATAGAGTTTAGTAAGACGGAAGTCGCAACTTCAGTGATGTGCTTCTGTATTTTGGTTTTAGCTCAGTTGATTATTATTCGAGCCAAAAGCTTTGAAAACTAATTTTTTCAACCAGCACAAAAAAATCCTTGTACTTGGCTTTTATTTATGCTTGATTGTGGTGCAACGTTGTTTGTTTAGTCTTCAAATTTTCCCACATGCATTTCTTACGAGTAGTTGATTACGGATTTTCTATCGATACTTTTATGAGCTTTTATGGCAGGCTATTTGAGCTTCAAATTTTCAGTTGATATTGACGAAGTCGAAATCTTTCAACTGAAGTTGCTATTTGGACGCCAATGTTTGTCTAAGACATAAAATTCAAAATTTACGAGTTGACGGAATAGGGCAGTCATCTTGTTTTGCTTACCATTCCCGGAAAGGGTTCTGTATACTAATATATTTTGGGAAGATGAAAATCTGGTTCGCCGTTTTCAGTGACTTTACCACTCTCTTGCCTTTTTTGCAGTTCGAAGGACCTGTTTTGGCATACATCCTGGACACCTTGTTACCATCCAGCTCACCAGATGACGCAGACACGTCGTCATATGCACGCATCCTCTTGGCTGTCACTGCAGCATGTAACCAATGCCCAGATGCACAGCAGCTACTGGTCTCTGAAATCAAGGCATCCCTTGCAAGAGCTCTAGTACTCCCAGAGTCATCAATTAAACACTCACGTCTGCAGTCACTTTTTGGTCTCATTCAGGCCATGATTGAATCTGGCCCCCACGCAAATCAGCAGAGTGTAATACAGCCTAACAACACCATGAAACTCCTTATAAAGAAAGGACTAATATCAGATCTGGCTCGTGTGCCTCACAGTCTTGATTTGTCGAGTCCCAACCTGGTGGCCACTATTAACTCTGTACTGAAACCTCTGGAGAAGCTGTCTAGTATTGTCAACCAACCAAGTTCTACAACTCCCAAGACACAAGCAGCTGCCTCTGGACAGGGAGCTGAGAGCACAGTGGAAACTGGGGGGCAGTCTACAACAACACAGTTGCAGAGTAGTAGCCAAGGAACGGGTAAGCAGTCCCAGCGTTGCCTTAAATGGAATGCTTTTTTTTATTTAGTCATCACTTTGTATGCTTTCATGTGGCAGTATCTGTAACGTTTCCATTCCCAGAGAGCTGTAAATCACATCCTTCTCTTGACCTTCAGGGCTCGATGACTTAGTTAAGAAAATCTTTGTAAACCTGAACTTTCCATTACGTTCCCTTTGGATCTCGCAGCTAGCAATAAGTCCCCCATTAAAAGGTTTCCCAAAAGAAATCAGAAAGTTAAAACCATGAACAGTTTCTATGACATTGAACATAGAACACTAGAATGACGACCCGCTTTTCTGGTCTTCTTGTGTTTTTTGGGGGTTTTTTTTAAAGGAAACTGAAATAGATAAGAAATGTTATCTTGAAGACATTAAGTTGAAGATAAACGCTTGTCGTTGGTAAATACCTATTGTTCCGTCATCTCCCCAACCAGAAAAAATAGCAAATATACCTAGACTTCGAATTATATTAAGAAGATTAAATTCAGAGCTCCAAAGTCGCACGCATTGAGCATGAATCTCAGTTTCCCACGCATTAGCATTCTTCGGGAAGGTACAACTCTACTGTTTTGGTTGTCAGAAGTGCTTATAATTGTAAAATCCCTCCTTCACTGTCACTGAACTTCGAGTAAGTGTGCTTGGTTTTAAAACATTTGTGCGTTTTTGGCAATTTGAGAAGTGCTAAATTCAAAAATCCCTAGATGAAGCTCATGCCTTTGGTGTTTGCTTAGCGAACTATCTCTTTCTTAAGAAAACCACCAACTTAAGAGCTCTGATTGATAAAATGTTGGTGTCTTTTCTTGACAGAAGAGGAAACTGCAGGTAGTCAGCAACAGTCGGGGGATGCCCAAGAGAACCAACCAGAACTCCAAGATAGCGTTGTGCAAGTCACAACAGGTATTGTACCGCTTTAAAAACTATACATAAACTTATTCTTGAGTACGTTAGATTCTTGTAATTGTTTTTTAGTTGGGATGAAAGACGCTTAGCATAAATGAATAAAGATGTGAGTTTAAACAAGGTTTTTTAGATGTTGAGAGAGCATGTCAAAAATGCTATATATTTTTGCTCATACAGTGGAACCTCGTTGATTAAGAACCCCAGTCGGTTCTGTGACAAACCTTCATTGTTGTGGTAATTTTAACGCCATAACGAGTTGATACAGAAGAGTAAAAGCCCTGATAACAACTGGAAACAGAAATAAAGTTAGCATTGAATGATCCTTAAATTGGTCTGATATTGGTTCTTCACATTCGTTACTATACTGTACTATGTTTTGTACAATAGATTAGTAATTTGGGCTGTAGTGATGCTTTTTATGTCTCATATAATTATCAATTTGATGACCAACAACTTGACTGGTCATAGATTGGTTACGAGATCAGATGTTTTGATATACGAAACGATAGGATAAATTGTATGATATATATGATATGGTTCTGTTAGATGCTATAGCACAGGACATGGAGATGGAGCACGCAGGAGAGAGCCAGGGGTCCGAGGGGCTTAATAATTGGGTAGAAAGACTCCAGGTGACTGGGCGTGCTATCGGACCCGAGCCGGCTGATGAACTGTTAGATGTAATGGACGAGCTGATACAAAGTGTTGTGGGATCAAGCCAGGATGGACAAGGTCAGTGCTGTTTCTATTTCGTAGCATTTTGTAAGAAAAATATTTTGCTCCAAAATTACTCTGTTACAATCAGTCCATAGCGTGACAGAGAACTTCACGTACGACTAGCAAATATCTTGCGCAGATTTCACATATGTTTATTTTAAAAGTTAATGTGTACAATACAAACAAGGCTTAAGATTTTGTCAAAATTTATGCATTTTATTACTGGTCTCCTCCAAAATTCCTTAATACTTCGTTTGAAATAAAAGAAATTGCGCATTGTTATAGTCCTTGTTCATAAGGGTCATTGAAATCATGTGTACGATTTTATTGATTAAATCTGCGGATTTTTTTAATTGTAAAACTAATTTGATAAACTAAAAAAGAGTGTCAAAAAGTCAATAATAATCGGAATTAATTCAGGAACGAGACGTCATCAGCGTTTCGTTTAAATAAAAAGCTTTGGGCAAGTTTAAATTGGTGAAGACAAGAAATAGGTGACTTAAATAACGCGAGTTCTAATCATGCAGCTACCTCCCACATTTTGAAATTCGTCTATATTTTAGTAACTAGATACCGCAATATTGATAAAGCTGTAAGCTTTCTTTGAATGGTTATCAGCAAGATATGAAAGCAGTGTGTCTTTGTAGCTGGTGTGCTAGATCTAAAGGCGGCTTTGTTGTGTTCAAATACACTGGGTTTATTCATACCTCTAACCAGTTGGTTCAAATGCCTCTCGGTTTATATAATCATGCCTTTAATCAGTTGGAATTTTTCGAGAGTTTTTAACTTCAACGTTACTAATTAATTTACTAAGCTGAATAAAGTGTTACTATTTTTTTAAACTAATTAATTTACTAAGCTTAATATAGTGTTACAATTTTTTAAACTAAGATAAAGATGAACTTTAGTCTACTTAACAACTACATTGCATTTTAGGCGGGGAAGAAAATGTTCTCGGTGAACGATTGTTGTCCCAAAGAACGCTTGGCAATGACATTGTGGAGGAAACGACTTACGTAATAGAGGGACCAGACAGTGATCAAGATGATGGCTCTAGTGATTCTGGCGGCAGCGAGGGGGAGGATCATGATGATGATGATGAAGATGAGAATGATGATGAGCCTATTCATGACAACGAGGATGATGGAGGTGAGGAAACGATGATCACATTTGAGGTTGTGTTATGACGAAATTATTTGTTGTTGGTGAAGTAGAGGAGATGTTGATTATATGGTACTGACGCATGAAAAGGATAGTGATGAGGGTACATTCTAGATGGGGAGTTGATCTAGATAAACATTCCTTTTGATGGAAGGAAGGTTAGTGATTTTAGTTGAAGGAGATGATTAAAAGCTACTGAGATGAAAAAATAAAGATAAAAATAGTTGTGGTTGGATGGAGGGAGGTTGATGACGTGTTTGTGGTCGGAAGGAAACTGATGGTAAAGGTTTATTTGCGGTTTGAGTGAGTGATATTGAAATGAGTTCTTTAATAATAAATCCTTCACGCTTTTACATTATTATTAATCGTTCTTGAAATAACTACACAAAGGAAAGTGTTTGCGATGTTACTTGTAGGGCAGGAAGTGGAAATAGAGGATAGACACTTTCAATAGATGTTTTTTTATTTTGATGATCTTAAAATAACAGGAAAATTGGGAACTAACTGCCTGTGATCACTACCTAAGTAGGGGAGAAAAATATGTTGACAAAACCTTATCTACACATTCTAACTCTAAAAGCTTATTGCAAGTACTAATATTTATTGTAATGGAGTGTTGTCTTACCCTATAAAGCTGAACAAGTGTCCAACCACCCGACCACGGTTACATATTAATCGTTTTTACTTTACAATAAAGGTGAGGCTGCTGATGGCAACGATGGTGATGGAACAGTGGAAGGAGACGAACACGCTGACGTGGTGGTAGTGGAAGAAGACGAAGAGGAGGAAGAGGAAGAAGATGAAGATGATGAAGATGATGAGGATGAGGGTGATGATCAAGAAGAGGACGAGGGCGGTAGTGACATGGAGGGAGAAGCAATGGAGATGATGGATGATGACTCGTTCAGAATTTTTGAAGACGATGCCACGCTTTTGCAGCTTATTGATGGTAAAGTTTTAATTGATCTTCCCTTTATGGTAACCTTTATTCAGCTGACTGAATCCAGTGTTAAAGATAGAAAATGCTTCTGAAAAGTATTTCTTCATAATTTTGTGCTATTAATTTTAACAGTATACGTCAAACAGTTAGAACCACTGGTCCTTTGCAACAAATAGACAGCAATATCTTTTAACTTGTACACATAGTTCATTTGAATCCAATTCATTTTTTAGGTTGTACTTAAGTTTATAACAAGTTAATCACGTAAGACTAAGTTGGAGCTAATACTAAAACAAAACATCAGCATTTGCTACAATTGGAAAGGTTAAAAACTCAACCCTGTAATATCTCCCGACTTTGTTTGAAAAGCGCTACAATGGGTTCATGAATGTGGCACAACCTCCGTTGAATTTTTTTATGGAGACTTGTAGGTAGAGCATGAGTTCGACTGACTGCACAGTTATTGAACCATTTTCTATTAAAGCATCTGCTCCAGACAAAAAGTATGCTTTCAATAAATGGCCAGGGAACATTCCTCAAGCTCACTTTAGTTTCTGAGTGTTTCTTAAATGTTCATGAAAATGAATTTTCACGGAGTGCCACAAACGCTAGATGATCTGTTTATCTCTCAGGTGATGCTTTTGGTGGTGGACGCACTGGTGGACGATTCACTGGTACGATCCATCTACCTGTCACACAGCCAGCTGATTCAGTAACTGGTGTTTCTTCATTGTCGAGCGGTCTTTCTACTCGTCATCCTCTCCTTGTACGACAGCCAGACCTGGAACCCAGTACCCAGGGTTCTCACCGACTCTCTCGGGTACGAGGTCTGAGGATGGACCGTGCTCATCATCGTCACCATGCGCATCAAACTCACACCATTCACGTGCATTACCCTCAGGGAGAAAACAATCCACCTGCCATTCTACAGCGCATACTCGGTCCAGAGAATGCAGCAGAGGTCTTACAATGGACTCAAGGTAAGTTTTTGTTGTCATCATTACTTTTCCTTATCAAATTGGTGTATGTATGCAGTGGGCTCAAAGTAGTTTTTTACTGTTTTTGTTGTTGTTGTTAACACCATTAATGATTGATGTTGTGTTACTTAGAAATTCTGTGATACTCCAGGGACTATAAAAGAGTTGAAAACTCTTGAATTACATCTAAGTGAATAGTTTGGCCTTGGGGTGTTATGGCTGGGTTTCAAATCCTCACTTCGTAAAGTGAGCAGTCAAATTTTTCAATGGTTTCACAGCATTAAATGCAGTGCACAGTGATCGTCTCAGTATATTTTAAAACGGTAAGAGTGCATATTGAATTGCTTCACCCAGGGTCACCACACACTCGTTTGTTGCTAGGAGATGATTTCCAGGTGATCACTAGAGGAACGGATGACGGCGGCTTAGGTGATGAGATATTTGTTGATGGTTTTGGTGAGAGTCCAGCGTCTGCCAACCTTTTGTCATCAATTCCAACTGCCCTCACCAGGTGGGGAGAAGAGAGCCAGATTCTGGATCCAGAGAGTGTTCACTGGTGCGTCACTGCACTCAAACCGTCCATTTTTCCCGTCCTTGAGAAACACCAAGCTGCAGAAATTGCAAAAGAAAAAGATGAAGCTGCAAAGAAAAAGAAGGAGGCTGAAGAAAAAACTGCAGCTAGTAAGATAAGCGAGGAAAAAACAAAGAAAGAAAAGAAAGAAGAAAACGAAGCAGAAACTAGTCAACCTGCATCTGAAACAACACCGGCAGAACAGGAGGGAACAAACCCAGAAGATCCTGTCCCTGCTTCTGAACCTTCCTCGTCAGCAGAAGGGGCTACTGAAGGGGCTACTGAAGGGGCTTCTGAAGCGGCTGCTCCACCACCAGCTACAGAAACACCAGAGCTCTCTGCAGACGCATCCAATGCCTCACTTTTGATTGCCTTGCACATGGAAGAGCCAGCGCAGAGAGCCTCAGAGGTACGTACTTCAACACCAGTGGACACTAATATCGTTCCTGATGCCTCATCCGTAACTGACAGGGTTGCATCATCTGCAACATCAGAGACAACAGGCACAGAGCCTATGGTAAGTAGTGATGCTGGAAGTGCAGTGGGACCTGTGTCAGCACCAACAACACAAAAACCTACCTCAGAAGATACCAACAGCCAGCCAAAGTCTTCAGGCTCGATAGCCCAAGCTACAGGCTCCACTGCAGGGGAAGAACAGAGCGGTGCTCAGATACAAGGTAAGTCCTTTTCATCAGAACTTTTCTGAGGTCATGTGGATAATTATTCTTTTGCTACCTTAGCAAACCTTTGAAGAATTTATGATTAGTGAAGAAGGCTTCTCTTTGCAGACTCCAGAACTCCCTCACTTGGGCAGAGATGTGGGTAGTCATCATAAGAAGCCAAAATTAATGTTACTGTGAGGTTAGCTTCTCGCTACACACTCACTTGTGTGGTATGGCCTTTAGCTCTAGGGCACAGCAACACCGACACCTGCCTGGTGTGGTTTTCCTGCAACAATATAGTTATTTGAACGGTCCTTATTCTAACCAAGTTGGCGGCTTTCAAAGAAATTTACTAGGCTTGGCATAGCAAAACCGTATTTCGTTGTTTAACTTGTAACCCTGATTAAGGAAAACTGGCCAAGAAAGGTGGATGGCTTGCCTGGTCCCTCAGTATTTTGACATTTCAGGACTAGACTGCTTAGTTGTAAAGATGCCGCATTGTATGATTTAGTGAATAACTGTTTCAATGTTTAGTTTGGTTTCAGTGCATCTTTCTCATAACTTAAAAAAATAGCTTGCAAACACAAGCCATTTTGATTGAGAAACAAAAAGGTCATAAATTTTGAACACTGGGCTTTTGAAGTATCAAAAACAAGAAGGTTTAATTCCTTAAATTACATCAAAGGCTTCATTTTGCAAGCAAGCTTATCGAAATGTTTTCCATGTTATTTCCTACTGCCAACTTTCAACTATTACTGTTAACATCGATATCCATTCACCCACTAACCAAATGGCTTGCTATCATTAGTAGAGAACACACCCAATGAACCGGCAACAACCTCTACAGTGACAGGTGAAGAACATTCAAGTGAACCTCAACCAGGTCCCAGTGGTGAGGCCCGTCCCCTTGAGATGTATGGAATGCCTATACCAGAGGGTGTGGACCCATCCTTCTTGGAGGCCCTGCCTGAATCAATAAGGCGTGAAGTGTTGGCAGAGCACTTAGGTGTCCGCCCACCACATGCAGCCCAACCATCAGCTGCTGGTGAAAATAGCGGAGCTGTCAACGTTAGCCCCGAGTTCTTGGCAGCACTCCCACCAGATGTGCAGGAAGAGGTGATTGTCTTTTCATTTTGATAATTTAAGCTTTCTAATACTTAAATTACGATAATAATCAAGTAAAAAAAGATCCAAACGTTTGATTGTCCAAGAAATTTAACCTCCAAGCATTAAAATGTTCGAAAGTTTTGAAATGTAGGATTAGTTTGCGAAAGGTGAAAGGTGCCACTTGTTTAAATCTTCTTCTCCTCTTTGGTAAGGAGGATCGACTCAAGAATACTTTCTAATTCGTTTTGCTAGAAGTATTTGCAATCTGTAGAAAGCACAATCTACCCACCACTCCCTCCTCCAGGCGTCCTTCTTTTTTCATAAAAGAAGTAATTTATTTATGAGCGTGTCACGAGCATTTAATCAAGCCTAGCTTAAGGGTGAGAAAGCACAAATATTATAGAGCTTTGATGATACTAAAAGTAGCAGACTGAAGCAATAGTGCCTTCGTTTTTGTGGCTTCTGCCTTCTGGGAAGGCTGTAGCCATATCGTCATCGTGCAGGTTATGAACGTAAGTAAGGACATAAACCCACGTGATTCGGAAAAGCACTTTTTGGCCAATCACCAGATATCGTTTGGACGTCGTATAATTTCGTTTAACCGAATATGATCGCCGACTTTTTATGCTCGATCGTCATCAGCGTCAGGTATCTCTGCCGTCTCTCCGAGTAGAAACTAGTTGAGTTTATCCCATTTTGGTTCGGCAATCAGGGGTTTCAAAAAGAAATAAAGCAGAAGTTGGAAACTGAAAAGTAGGGGTTGGAATTATTCGAGGGCCAGAGGCCCGAGTTTTCTAAGGGGGTCTGGGGGCATCCCCCCTGTTTTTGCCGAAAATTCAAAGCTTTCTTCTAGAGATTGACATAAGAATCGGTTTATACACATAGGGAAAAGAAACAGCATCTTATGCAACTGAGTTCTGAGCATCTGAAGTGAAAGTAGACGTCAGAAATAAGGATTATAAACGTCGCTTGCGACGCGCGACGCCTTGTTTTGAAACCCCTGGCAATCATTCAAGCAGAGCTATCAGCATTTATGGAGAACTTTTCATAAAGAATTGTTCCATTTTGCTTCAAGAATCGAGTACAACTGTCAGTTGTTAGCGATCAATCTGTCCCAGGTTTGCAAGTGTTTGACCTCTTAACATTCGTAATTATTTGAACTTGCTTACCGCATAAATGTTTGCACTTTTCTAAGTTTAATTTCCCAATTCTTGCAGTTTTATTTCTTAAGTCCGTTATAGACAGAACAGAGCCATGTCAATGGGGGATTTACCGCAAATTGCACTGAATCCGATTCGGGTTGTTTCACACAGCTCACAACAGACTGTTCTGACAATCTGCAAACGACTTTCTGTTGTCACACGCTCTTTTTGTCGAGTTAAGTTTATAGCTTTTGTCTAGTAAAGACAAAGCATGATTATATCTGAATTTAAATTCAATAGAAAACGGAGAGAAAATTTGCGAATATTTTTTAATATTCAAATCTCTTTAGGCTTTTTAATAAGCTCGCTTCGTATTTAGGCTTTTATAGCGCGGCGTTGACAGCAGGCGAGTCGAGTTACAATGTGAATAAACAATTTTAGGCTTTTTAATAAGCTCGCTTCGTATTTAGCCTTTTATAGCACGGCGTTGACAACAGGCGAGTCGAGTTACAATGTGAATAAATAATTTTAAAATTATTTACGTTTGAAGTTTTCTTCAGTTTGTTCTTATTATAAACTGTTTGGAAAATTTAAGCCTTTGTTCTTACAAAATTGTTTTTATAATAAAAATTAATGCATGTTAACTGTTTCAAGAGAGCCGAAAATTCCCATCAAACAGCGAATAAGTTTTTTGAGACCTTTTGAGAGGTATAAATTATAAACCCGATAATGTTCTTTTGTTTAAATTATAGAATACTGAAAGCCCCATACAGATACGATGCTGCATTATTCTAAGTATTAAAAGCAGTAGCAACATGCAGTCGATGACTATTTTTGTTGGTGTTGTTTTAAATCAGTTGAGTATTGTTAATCAGTCAAAAAAAAATTAAGTGTTCGTTCGAAATTTATGGGCAAAAATATCCGAAAGTGTAAGATCCAAATATTTTCGTAACTAAAGTAGCGAAGTTTACTGTAACAATTTAACCTTGTACGTTTCCTGTGTTCATTGTATCACTGCTGGTCAACAGGTTTTACAACAGCAGCGAATGGAACAAGAACGGCAGCGTTTAACAACGGCTCCCCCTGATCAGCCAGTTGACCCAGCAACCTTCCTCAGGAACCTTCCACAGTCACTTAGGCAGTCAGTTCTGACTGACATTGACGACTCTCAGTTGCCTGTGCTTCCAGCTGACCTGGCACAAGAATCCCAGACACTTAGACGTGAAATGGAAGCACGGCACCATCGCCTCATGAACGAGAGGTTTTCTCTTGGTAGTGATTCTGCATCAGCATTATCAGCTCTGTTACGTCATTCTGGATTTGCAAGACAGTTTGGCCGCCCTGGTGGGTCGCAGTTCTCACGACTCTTCCCAGATTTGGGTGGCTCTGGAAACAGCCGGCCATCTTTGTTTGGTGGACCTAGCAACATCAAGAAGATAGTTGGTCGTCAGCTTTTGGACAGTGAAGCTCTTGCTTGCCTCCTTGTGTTGATATTTGTTGACGAGCCACGGCTTAATACTGGACGATTACACAAAGTGCTTAGGAATCTCGCATATCACAACGAAACGCGTTTGTGGTTGATTAGTGCTTTGATTTCAATTTTACGAAGAACTAGTGGGCAGAATAGCGATGGAACGTGTTCTGTTCCTTATCTGCCAACTGCAACCCACGGAGACACATCTCCTGGGGCTGTTACAATGAGTGAGGCACCATCAATTAGAGGCAAAGCTGCGGCAGTGAGTGGGAGTTCTTTGAGGAGCAGTTTTGGGAATTCTTTGAAGCTCAGTGACTACTTACAGCGTACAGAAAAATCATCAGTGACAGAACAGCCAAAGAGCAAACAGTCGTGGCTGTCAGTAACGGTAGATGCGTCTCTTGGCTGCCGTGCCAATGTTTTTCATATTGTACGGACAGGAAAAGCGGGCGGAGATCTTAACACAAACGTAAACATTCACCCACAGGCTTCACCATTCATTTGTCGCCATGTGTTAGATGCGTTGTTATTCTTAGCTAAGAACTTTCCTTCAAGTTTCACACCATTTAAAACTAACTCTTCAACGGCCCAACATGAGAATGGAGGAAGCACTTCTAAGAGCGCATCTGCGAATAACACAGTTGGAAAGGAAACTACTACTTCTAGATTTTTAAACGAATCTGATTTCTGGGAAATTTTGGTCAAATTGGACGCCATTAGTGCGGTGAGGAAAGGTAAAAGTGTGAACAAACCCCCCCCAAGTTTTCCTACAGTTGCTGATGATGCAAACCCAGAATTTGATAAATCGCCCTTGGGTAATCTGCTTTTTATGTTGGTTCATCCAGTTATAAAGCAAAACTCCATACTCATGGACCGGTTACTTCGGCTATTGTCTGTGATATCAGCTGCATTACCCGAGAACACTCAAGCACAAACACAAAAAGGAACAAATTCAGGGCTGGCTAATGGTGGCACAAGAGCTGCTAGTGCAAGCGGTGAGCAAATCAACACACCTGATGCTGTCATGGCAACAGAACCTGAGTCTGAGACAGTGCCAAGCGTGAGTATAGTCGGTCCACCTGATCAGTACCAGGGTCCCCCACATGGTAACCTGACCATAACAAACCTACCAGTCTCAGAGACTGATTCGGTGACATCTTCATTGGTTGTCGAACGGTCACCAGACCCAGGGGCGGAGCCACATGAGGTGGAGTCCCTCGACAGTGGCTCAGTTGATGAGGGCCTACCTGTACCTACTGAACCCATGGTGGTAGAAGTTTCACTTCCAAGTGATGTTTCCCAGGATAGAAGTGCAGAAGAAAGCAGCCTCTTAACAACTGCCAGTTCTGGTTTGACCGTTAAATTAGATGGAGTGACGGAGCAATTACCAGGTGAAGAAGCCATTGTGCTTGAGCCCCACCTGCGTTTGGCTGTGAATGTACTCACGTCAGGTGTTTGCTCAGAGGATGGTTTAGAAGATGCTACCACACTCATGCTGCAGATATCGCGTCTTAGCCCGGCCACACGCAAAACCGTTCTAGGGTTACTGTTAGAACAAGCTCAACAGATTGGCCACAGTCTTAGCAAGGATATTACCAATCTGTTGTCAGAGCTCGTACAACATAACAAGAACTCGGCGAGTAAGGAACCTTCTGGTGCGGAATCGCGTAAGGGACAGAAACCTTTGGTCCATCCAAGTGTTGTGCTCCCTGCACCCCCTCGGCAGAGGACGTTGAGGGCCGTGCAGGTTGGAGGACATGGTGGTGCTGCCAGGGGGGGCAGCAGTAGAAGGCAGGCACGAGCTATGGTTTACGACCTCCATCTTCAGTCTATGATCACTCTGACTTGCAAGACATCGAGTCAGGCACTGCTACTCCGAGTACTAAAGGTCATTTTGCAGCTGAGGGAGGCAGCTAGGAAAAACACTGCCCAGTCAGGTGTTAGGGATCATAGGAGAGGTAAGTGATCTTTGTGGATGTCTGCTTATGACGTGTGTAAGTTTATATATGTCGTTATGTATTGGTGTATGTATGTGAGTTGTACTACAGTGATTTTGGCGTTGAGAGAGTGGCAGTAACTATAGTGATGACTGTGATAATTCGAATATTTCTGTATGGTCGTTCAATATAAAAACTTCTAACTGCTATTCTAAAATATATTTATTTAGGTGATGATCGATAATTTTGAGCAAAAACCATTTTTGTGTTCGATAAGTAGTCAAATGAAGCGTCAATATTCAACTTTCAAATGGTGTGCCAAAAAATTTCCTCCACCCCTTGAGCTATGAGATCATTTTCCCTCCCCCAAAGCTAAGGAATCTTACCTCTGTCACCCCTCCCCTCCCCCCTTGAGCTAAAGGATCCCTCCTCCCCTTCAAGGTTTATTCAGACAAAGCTCTTTACTTTGGTATTACCGTCCTTGAACATAAAATCGTATGTTATTTGTGTTATTGGTGCTTTCTAGTTGGAGAGGGTTCGCAGTCGCTCCGCTCATTCCTTCCTGACCGTAATCGCAGTCTGGGCTCAGTAATGGCTGCTCTAGAGGCAGAGGCAGACGCCATTTTTGAGGCATTTGCCCACGTGAGACAGGAAGAGAGGGAGAGCAGACCGCAGGCCCGGATAAACGAACCTGAATCAGAGGCCGCGCAACAGCAGCAAGTAAGTTCAGCTTTTTGTTTTTCATTCAAGCATCAGATATTTTACTGTACTAACAGGACATCGTTATCTAAGGGTTTGGGGAGTATTTGGGTTGTGGGGCTAGCCCTTGACTGTCCAAGGGTTTGGGGAGGGTTTGGTTACTGGGGGGAAACCCTTGAATGTGTAAGAGGTTTGGAAGGTTATCGTGGGTGGGACCAACTCTTGATTGTCTAAGGGTTAGTGGGCATTCAACCCTTGACTCCGTGAGGTTCAGGAGAGGTTTAGTGGGGTATACTTTCTACTGTCAAAGGGTTTTGGGAGTGATTGGTTATTGGGCGAACCTTTGTGTAGGTTGGAGGTGCAAACATTACGGTCAGTTTGTTACAATTTTTCTGCTTTGTTGTAAAATTCAAGTTTCGCTCAAAGAGGTTCTTTCACTTTCAAAGCAGGTGAAAGTAAAAACAAGTGATTCTACCTTTACTAATTACAGCATCAAAGTGATCTAAGATACACAGCTTTGACTCGTTTATTGAATTCAATCCTGGTCTTATAAAGTGTGCGAGTTTAATCAGTGTGTCAGTACAACAACACTGAGGGAAAACTTTTTTTTAATGTGCTTTGTTTATCTGCAGGAAAGACCAAGCAGCAGCGGAGAGCCCTCGGGATCAGGGCAACAGTCTGCTGAAGGAGAAAATAAGACTGGTAACCTGTTTAAGACAACTTTTTGTACTCATAATACAGCGTAGGGTTTGAACCCAGGAGTAACTAGTCATCATGCAGATGATTGGAAATGAACTGATCAGTTTTCATGTTGATCTGTTAAAGTTTTATTTTTCCAAATAAGGTACAAGTGAAGTAAAACAATAAAGCAATATGTTGGTTAACTTGTTTCTAGGTGGTAAGAAAGAGCCTCCCAAGCCTGTTATACCTGAACTACCCTGCCTGAGTGAGCAGTTAGCCCTCGATGAACTCTGGGAAATTCTAGGGGAGTGTCTGATAGAGCTGGGAAAGACTTCTGACAGTCACGCAGTTTTGGTTCTGCAGCCTGCAGTCGAGGCTTTCTTCCTTGTTCATGGTAACGAAAAACAGGAGACCCCTGCAGGCACTTCATCTTCAACAGCACCAGCCCAAACACAAGACCAGACACAGCGGCATAGCTCAGTCAGCATGGACCATTTACCACCAGTCTCTCCCGGCCCCGTATCACCGGGGCCCCTCAGCCCCAGTCGACAAATGTCAGTAACGTCTATCTCCTCAGATCTACCTTCGGACACGCAGAAATTTCTCAGGTTTGCAGGTAGGGCTTCTCTGAACTTCAGACTTTTAACCTGTCAATTGAGAAAAGTATTTTATATGTCATTTCCAGTCAATGGAAGTAAGGCATATGAGCTTTATGAACGCAACAATTTGTTTTATCGCAAGGTATATTCTTTGTAGTGATATAGAATCTTTCTTGAGGAGTAGTAAGGAACATTTCGTCTTCCACAGTAGAAGAAAGAGTTAGTAATAGTTAAGGTTGGTGATGGTGATAGTAATAATGGTGACGATATCACTAACAGGGTACATACATAAACCGAGTAGGGGACTATAAGTCATTGTCTATGTACCCAGCACGTTGCACTGAATTCGAAAATAAATAGATAGATAGATAGATAGATAGATAGATGGATGGATGGATGGATGGATGGATGGATGGATGGATGGATGGATGGA
>JAOBRD020230582.1:0-18461 GCA_027575215.2 Hydrozoanthus sils
TACATGTCTTGCATGCTGGTTCGCATGTCTTCCATGGTTGCTCATATACATGTCTTGTAAGCTGGCTCGCATGTCTTCCATGGTTGCTCATATACATGTCTTGCATGCTGGTTCGCATGTCATCCATGGTTGCTCATATACATGTCTTGCATGCTGGTTCGCATGTCATCCATGGTTGCTCATATACATGTCTTGCATGCTGGTTCGCATGTCTTCCATGGTTGCTCATTTACATGTCTTGCATGCTGGTTCGCATGTCTTCCATGGTGGCTCACATACATGTCTTGCATGCTGGCACGCATATTATACACACACAAACAATTTTCTGACTCACTACTTACTATCTTGGTTGTTAAAATCACTTCCTGCTCATATACATTGCTATTTTCCTGTTAACAGGTCCTGGTACAAGTCTGACGCCATTCTTCAAAACAGCTCGCTGTCAACTGCGCTGGTGAACAAGTTGTATGACTTAAATGATGTGCACTTTGATTTATCTTCGTCAGGAAATGATCTTGATATCTCTTGGCCTGCATTCTCAAGGTTGCTGTGACAAACTTTTTCAGTTTTACACATAAAATTTTCGAACCCTTTGCTGTAGTTCAAACATTTTGTTTTACAATGTGTACTGTTCCCTCAGTCTTTATTTCATGTATGAAATAAGAAAAGCAAGGTGTTTTTTGATATTTTGCAGAAGAGCAGAAAGATTTAGTCAAATATGTCAATCATACTACAGCTTGTACCTTTGCTTTTGCTGAGTGTACTCTTAAATTTATTGTAGGAGATCATTCAGTGAGGGTTCTGTGTCTGCCAGACGCAGTAGTATCAGCAGTATGACAAGTGTTGACTTCAGGGTACAGTATGCTTAGTTACTGTCAGGGTTAAAGTGTGCAATAAGTGTAAACAGATAGTACGATTTGGCGAATTTTAGGTGTTCTGTTTCAATGCCTTTCTTCTTGAGTTGTTTCATCAGTTTATTCTTCAAGTCACATGCAGTAAACTTTTTGTTCACCAGCCTGTCACTATAAGTATTAGTTAACAATAATGATAATAATAGTTATGACAATGATAACATTTATTAATAAATATCAGTAATATAGAAACATCAAACGAGCGTGCGTGCTCTGTTCAGTGATGGAAACACCCGTGAATTTTTTAGTTCAAAAAAGAAAAACTTAGAAAACTCGCCTCTCACACTTCTTTCAAGAGCGAACCAAGAGTGTTTCTACCAGTAAACAGTGCAAGCAAGCTAATTTTATGTTTCTTTTATAAAATAAGCCACAAAAACAGCCGATAAATTATAAAGATACTTTCTTTTCAGAATAAAAGGCTTAAAATAATCAAAAGATTAAAACCAAATGTTTTCAACCAGGGTTTTGTTTGGCCGCTTGTCTTGAAAGATTATATAATTATAGTCTCAAGTTACCCTTATATAGGGAAAAGCAAAATGGGATGTGCTTGCATATTCTTGTTTAACGATAGTCTATAGGCTGCATTAAACATAGCTTCAACAACTTTCCGTTTCCTCCATTATCGTGCAGTTGTTATAACACGCCAACCAGAACGCCCGTTATATCTGCTTTATTTTATAATAAGTAATAACAATAACAACATTTACATTATGACTTTTCAGTGTCATACTGAGTTAAACTTTCGAACAAACACGAATACAGGTAAGAACCCCAGCTGGTTGGAGGCAGATCAGTTGGCTATTAACAAGTGTGGTGGATTTGACTCTGGGATCACCGAAGTCAAATTCTATCAGTGGTCAAAGTGGGATTTGAACCTGGGGCAACCGCATGTAAATCCAGCACCCAAACCACTGAGTCACGCTGCCTCTAATGTTATCATTGTAATAACGTTTTTACAAGTTGTTTTGGTTATGCTTAGACTGTTATTAACTTACTGTATTAACGTTTTAGAATGAAAGACCTGATCCATTACTAGCACTTTCGACGGAGATATCTGCTATGAAGGATTTGTTTAACACTGAAAGTCCTCTAGCGAAGGGACCTGAAGATGGGGAGGCATTTGATACTGTCAGCATTCCCGACTCCACAATAGATGTACCTTCTGTCAGTGATATGACACTGGATTTATCACGCGTTCACCAGCAGATCCTAAAATGGAAGTCCGAAATGGAGTCGCAGATTTCAAAGATCAGTCATGCTCAAAAGAAGGCAGAAGATGACAAAAAATATGCAATTCAAGAATCAGAAATTAGAGTAAAACAGTTGCACGAGAAACAGGTTCAGTTGTCATTGATCGCAACTGAAAAATCTGACGCCAAAACGAAAGAACTAAATCGGCGGTTGACTGAGGCTGAGGGCGTGTTACGTGAGCGTGACGCTGAGATCAACAAGTTAAGAGAAGCTATTGACAAAGCCGTGTCGTCTTCCCATGAGGCTCAGCGGTCTTCAATTGAATTGGAAAAACAACTGACAACGTCAGAACGTGCAAAGAGTGAAATTAGCTCAGAAAACAATACCTTGAAAGAGAGGTTAGAAACTTTAGTAGAGATTAAGGGAGAACTAGAAAACAAGATTCAAGAATACAAAAACAGGGTTAGTTGTTTAGAAGCGATTGAAACTAAACAAAAAGAAACGCTCTCTGAAGTTCGAGGAGACTTAAAAGCCAAAGAAGTGACCTTAAAAACTGTACAAGAATCTTTCGAGAAATTAAACGGGATGGTATTTGGGTCTTTTGAAGAGTTGGAAAACGAGCTTAAAGTAAGACTTCTTGAAAGAGAGAAGGGATTGGAAAGCAAAAGCGCCGAAAACCGACAGCTGGAGCTGGGCATAGTTGAGCAACAGCAGCAAAACAGAGAATTGAGACAAAAACTTTCCGATAGTAACTTACGGGTGGAGCAACTTGAGAACACAAGCGAAAAAGCTTTAGTCAGACAGGAAGAGTTGCAAAAGCGGCTGACGATTGCTCAGAATGATTTAGAAGAAACCCAGGTTGTTTTGTCGCAAATCAAGGAAGTATTTAATAGTTTACCAGATCACGAAGAGCAGTTGATAACCGATGATGTAAAATATTCTGGTATTGTGGAGGTACGTAATGTTCAAATTGTTTATTAAGAGCATCGCATGTTTTCCCGCGAACGGCAGGGATGTCACGTGACATTCTTTCGCGCGCTTGCCGTGCGACGTTTCCGGTTTTTCAAGCTGCGTTAGATTGGAAACTAGTCTTCAGGCTTGCGCCCTTGTACGTGGAGCTCAAGCAAGAATGTTGTAGACGGCGAGCTGACATTTTGCCGTTTGCCACGTTTCTGGCAAAGTTTGTTCGTGTTATAAACTAGACGAAAGTAACGTCGAACGACTAACTCGTTTCCTTTTTAGCAAAGAGAGGTTAATTGGTCTCAGAAATCTTAGTTGTCCCTACAGCAATTCATGCACTTGTGTTTTTTTCATTTGTTTTCACTACAAATTTAGGTGTAATAAGAACAGAATCTAGGAAGCAGATGTGTTAACTCTTTTTAATCAGAATGTTAAAGCGAAGGACTAAGAATATAATTGTTTTAATATTTTTTACATTTTTTTTTACGTTACACAAAAGACCAAAAGCTGAATGACTCATAGTCTTCCGAAGTCATTTAAAAAAACATCTTATGCATTATCTATATTTTTGTATTAAGAAATAAGTTTATCTCCCGGTAGGGAATTTTGTACCTAATGATACTACCCTACATTTTACTACGTACAGCAATCAAAACAACTAGTGTCTATTATGGGAGAAGCCCGCCAACAACTTCATCAACAATCTTTGTTACCAGAGAAGATTCAAACTCTGGAGTATATAGTAGAGAAAAAAGATGTTGAAATTGAAAGGTAATTCTATTTTATTTATTTCATCAGTATTTTGACTCAATGAGTTAAGGGAGAACAGGCAATAAGAATTGAGGCCCCGTTCTAGTTCTGCCACCGGGGATCTGTGGTTTAAAGTTTTTGTCCGAGAAAACGCGAAGGTCTAACCGTTTGCAGATGTTAGGGCAAAGGCAGCAGCTTCTCCTCAATTATTTTAGGATCCTGAGTGAAGGTCCGGCACCGGGAATCGAACCCAGGCCACCCGCACGACACTCTGGCGCGTTACCAACTGGGCTAACGTAGTGGCTATTACGTCTTTGCATATTATAGTGGAGCTGGTTTCTTCTGAAACTTGATTTCATTACAAGCTATAAGCTATCTTTGGACCGTGGACGTTTGGGGAACTGGGACGAGTAGTCCTGAATGGAAGTCGACGTAACGTCTGAGAGTTGCTTGTATGTATGAAAAATTTCTGTGCTTACGGTGGCTGCCTTTCTGTTCGCTATTTACAAACATAACTTAAGTGGAGTAATATTTCGTTTAGTTGGCAATATCACTAGAAGGCGATTACTTTTACTGTACTACTTGTAACTACTTTCTATTGGGCTAATGATATTTTTTGAAAATATCTTTGAAAGTTTAAAAGCGTTAACTTTTTTTGTTATCAACTGAAACAGGTTGGTCGAGGAAGCACAGAGTATGGCGCAGCAACTGGAATCATTCGCTCAACTAAAGGAGCAACGCGACGAGGTACGGTTATGTTAAGTTTGCGCCCTTGGTAGATTGGAAACTAGCCTCAAAGAGCACCTATGGCTCGCGCGTTCAGTTTTTATGGTTACTGCGTCGATAGACGGTAGCCACTATGTCATCGCCCGGGTCGGTGTCCTGTAACACCGCAACAGGAAGCCAAAGCAAGTCAGCAAATACCACAGGAAGCCTGCAGAATAATAGAGTGCTATTGGAATCAAGCAACAGCTAGCCAATAAACTAAAAAACAATGATGATCTTATAATGTCTTAATAATATTCAGGAACTATATGCTAGTGTTACAAGTTACTAAAAAATAGCTTGTAACACTGGCTTAAAACTTGCTATTGAACACACCATTCTAAGCTAGATTCACACGGTTTTCTAAAGTCTACTGATTTGCCATAAATTCTTTCACATTCCATGTCTACTTGCAATAGCCACAAGTTCTTAAAAAGCGCCTTTTCTTTATAAAGGAGCTGCCACAATGGACCATTCCGAAAAAAGAAGGCGAACTGTACATTTACCCACAAATCCTACTGCGTAAACGTCTAAAACTGACCATTAAAACGCAAAGGTAAAAAGCTTAAACCATAAAAATCGACACACACACAGTGTTGAAGAGTCTCGCCAAATTTGGCCTTCTATTAGCCCTTTAAGCAGTGTTAGGACCGCTAAGCATTGTGGTAAAAAATACAGCCGCCATCTTGTTGGGACTGGTCAGGTGTTACGTTTGAGTTGATTACTTGACAACAGTAAAATCTTTAAAAAGTGTTATCTTTGCCCGGCTACATAATTCCTTTCCTGCGAAGCTAGTAAATGAAAATATTTTATTTCAGCTTCACTGCCATTCAGTTTTGATTTTGATCGACGTAAATTGAATATTTCCGACGTTTTGATGATAACCACCACACCATTGTGATCTGAAATGGTACGAAAATAATTAAAGTTAACTTGTAGTGTTTTGCTCTGCTCTTTTTAGATTGAAACTGAAAACACATCCTTGCAAGAGAACCTTAAAGCAGTAACTGAAGAGAAAAAGCAAATCAAGGATAAAATTGTGCTACTAAAAAATCAAAATGAGGAAGAACGAACTCGTAATCAAACAAATTTTGAGAGCCAGCTCTCAAGTCTAAAAGGAGAACTTGACGAATCTCATACTCATCGAGGAACTCTTGAGAGTGAACTCAGCAAAATAAAGGAGAAACTACGTGATCTTTGCTCACAGAATGATGAACTGCAAAAGCAGTTAGAGTCAGCGAGGGAAGAACTATCTAGTGTACAAGATGAGAAAGCTAGCTTGGAGCTGGAACTAAGCGATTCAAGACAGCTTCTTGAAGCAGCCAACGAGGGGAGAATTTTAGCAGAACAAGGGCAGGCAAAAGCACGTGGTCAGCTTGATAACGTGAAATGCACATTGGAGCAAGAAATAGCAGCTTTGAAGTTTCAGTTGAGCTCTGAAGCTATGAAGTTTGAAACAGAAATAAAGGTAGTTAGTTCTAGAACAACTTATGTCCAGTAGATTGAGAAAACAAATGCGATGTTTTGATAGAAACTATTTACGACGGCAGAATTGGGGAAAGTGCCAAAAAGGTTCCTTTGCTTTCCTGCTTATAATGTCTTTGTGTTTTGTGTGTTGTGTGTCACGTCTTTTTCTGTACCCGACTTTGTTAAAGAATAAGCCTACTATCTACTATATGTTTATAATATAAAGTGAAGTACTGCAAGCTGAAATTATGTACTTTCATCTGTTCTGTAGTGCGTAAATGTATATTCTTCTACTGGGACATAACATTAACAATAGGAATATTCTTTTAACACCAGCAACATCAAATATCAAATTTCTCAGCTCCCATCCAGAAGCATTTATCATTAATTTAGACTGGTTTTTGACCGGCAAGGAAGTCTGGTCACTAAAATCAGACTTTGTCATTGATAAAGGCTTCTCTATGGGAGTCGAGAGTTTTGATAAGACTTTCCATGCATGGTGTTAAAAGAATGTTCTTCTTTTTCATGTTATGTAGTGGTTTGCTGGAATCTACGCCGAAAGCGAGGTTAACTCAATGTTATGTGCTAATTTGGTTGTTAGTGCCAAGAAATATTCATGCATCAAGGTTACCTTTACTTTAGTGACGTATCTAGTGTAAAACAACATTCTTTAATGAATAGGCTTTCAGCTCAGAAGCTGGCAGTTAGTTGGTTCAGTTGGTTGCCTCATTGGGCAACTTATCAGCAGCTGTTATCGAAAATCAACGCACTCGATCGGGCAAATAAGTCAGCGACAACATATTAAAGGATTTTAGGCACAAAACACAACAAAACATGCTTCACCGCTTTGCATATGACAGAGCTAGTGGGTGGATGGTTTTGTTTGATCGACTGTCATCTTATTCTTCGGAAGCGAAAATGATCAGCTTGCTGAATACTTGCAATTACATTTTAGTCGTTTGGACCTGTCATTTTAGGCGTTTGAACCAACCTCGCTTTCTCGTAACTTTTCGGGCAAAAATTTTTCACCGCAAACTCACCTCTCTTCCGAAAGCACGTAGCTACCGCTGACCGATGTAGCGTGTGTTTTTAAAGTCATCTATATAGCCTGCTAGCTAGCCAGCCAGTGGTCCACAAGTTGACTTTAGAACTGGCTATTGAATTCGTGCCCAAACCCACTCAGTCTGTCACGATTAGTGTTGCTAATAAAATAGGTGAAATAGAACCAGAACTTCTTGCTTTAGACTGATGTGGTAATCAAGGAAATCTAAACTCTCTTTTGTTTCCCAACTTTTTGCAAATGATAACTTTGTTGTTTGCATTGTAGCACTTTTTTGTGTTCTATTACTGGTGTTTCTTCGTACTTACATCTGAACAAATTTCAGGTTTTGTCAGACCAGAGTCACGAGAGCGCTGGGCTCAAGGAAAAACTTGCTGAACGGGAAGAAGTTATCTCAGACTTGGAATATCGACTGAGGGAGAGAAACGACGCCTGGCAGAATGACAGACTCAAATATAGCAACGAGATAAAACACTTGCGTAATGAGGTGGGTTCGGACAGTTTTTATAGCTTGGGAATTTCCAAAAGAGCGTAAAAGAAGCAGACTAAAAATGCATAAAAAACAGGACAACATTTTTTATTGAACAAAACCTGTTTCGATCATCCTATGATCATCTTCAGTTGTGAGGAAATACTTTACATGTTACGTTGCTTACAAAGCGTTGACTACTACAAGTACAATGTATAATATTAATTTTTGAAATTCCAGCTAAGTGTAATTGTAAATAAAACAAAAGAAAAATATTAAACGATTACATAAATAGACTTAAATTGACTTGAAAAACCTGCTTATTGAGAGATAGCTGTTCCCACTGGATATGTAAAGAAAGCTTCTTTGATTTATAAATGAAAAACAGATGGGGCAGAGTTTTTCTCTGTGCAAAAATTTCGACAGTTATCTGAACTCTGAAGATCCTTGAGGACGTGAGAGACTCGAAATGCATTTCCATCTTGATTTACCTGAGAAAACGCTCTTTGTATGATCAAGAAAAGAAGCTATAAGATTCATTGACTAATATAAGGAGTATGATAATTTCTTGGCAACTTTCGCCCGCCAAGGAGTTGGGATCGGGACTGAGAACCGCACAATCTTTTAAGGTAAAGTTGATATTTTAAGTGAAATTCTTCGTTGAAAATTGTGTTTAGACGCAAAACTACAAAACCAACTACGACACTTACAAGCAGAAAGTAGTGTCGATGGAAAACGAGCTGGTTCTCATGAAGAAGATGCTGGACGAGGAGAAGGCGAAAGGCAAGGACATGAAACGGAGGGTGGAGCGTGTGGAGCAGCAGAAGTTGAACAGCGAAAGAGACCTGAACCAAAAGATGGCGGAATTACTACGTGACATGAAAGAGCTGAAGGAAAGGCTTATTGCTGTGACTCGGTAAAGCTGTGTGAAACTGAAATTTGTTACTTACGAACACAACGGTTCGCTGGATAAAGCCTGGAAGCCGTATGCTCCGGCAGGCTTCGCGGGAAAAACATGAAAAACTGATATTTTTTTCTCTCAAGATTTCAACATCCTTCTAGGAACAATGCGTTTGTAAAAAACCAACGCTCTCCCATGTTTTTCTTTTCTTCCCTTTTTTAGTTGTTTAATTTTGTGTGTTTAATCGTCCGTGTACCTGTCAATAGAGCAATTGACTAATGATCCATCCCCAATAGCCGTCCTATTTGTGGATCGGTGTTGTGATAAAAAATTATGTAATGCTAATATGGAAAAATCAAGTTCAAGTTCTAGGCTTGTTTTTTCGGAATGTTTTTAAATGTTATAACAACCAAGAATTAGGTCTGCGTGAACAATTAGCTAGTACCGCCTGAATATACAGCAAGCTAAGATAGAACTACAAACCTACCTAGAGATATCTTCTGAAACGTCATCTTCATTTTGTTTCAGTGAAAAATCCGAGCTGTGGCTAAAAGCTGATGACATGGAACATGCCGTGACACTCAAAGTACAAGACCGTTGGATAGAGGACAGCGAGGTCACGCACTGCACTGGGTGTCACGCTGAGTTTTCCCTTTTCCTCAGAAAGGTAAGCAGTTACCGGCTATGAATCGTATGTGTAGGCTCCAGAGTTCAACTTCTTGCCAGACCACATAGTTTTATACTAAATACTACCTACATGCATGTGTGACTCTGTACCAACTTCTCTTGGAAGCTAACCTGCGATGAATTAGCGTCACGTTGAGGGGGAATCTAAGCTCTCATCCGCTTAACACTAGAGAAACTTAAGATAAGGTCTGGCCTGGCCTAACGGGCCACAATTTATCTTATAGGAGGCAAGTATTGACCTCTAATTAATACTGCTCAAATAGCTCGCGGTGATTTTGCCGCGTGCTCAGCTCTTCTTAGTTTCTCTACTCCCTAGCTAGATGACATGCTGCTAATGACATTTTAAACCGTTCTTGTCTGGTTTGTTCCCCAGCATCATTGTCGAGAATGTGGCAGGATTTTCTGTTATGCTTGCTCAAACAACTGGATCAGAACTCCACACAGCAGGTTATTTGAATGCAGACAACCGTCGCGCTCGTAGAGAACTTAAGATACCAGGACGGCAACATCGCTGGAAGACGACGTCTTACGAAAAACACACTTCTTGCTTGTCCTTTTCCATCACGAACGGTGGTGGTGGCCAGCATGGTGCATTTTTTGTATTCACTTTTGTTTTCTGCCTTTGTCGTCGGCGTTACTGTTCTCGTATTTTAACGGCCCTATTCCGGGCGGTTTGATTCTCTTGTGTGTTTTTTTACGTGCAATGGAGGCTGGATACGCATAACTTTTGGTGTTTAGGGAGCAAATGTTGACTTAGACTACGAGCGGTCTCAATTTTTCCACTTTAGTTCGTCGAAACCGGTAAATCAAGCAGTGGACGTGAGAGAACTGGGGCAAAGACAAAATCGGCGGACCAAAACAAAAATCTTCTTCGTTATTTTTTCTTTGAGCTCCAGTCCTCTCGCGTCCGCCATCTTGATTTACCGGTTCGACGAACTAAAGAGGAGTAGGGACTGCTTGTAGTCTAATGTTGACTCTAAAAGCAAAAAAATCGTAACAGTCATTATAACACTATCACCGATTAATAATGAAGTAACATAAATCCAGTTGTCGTGCTTGCTTGCTGCATTTTTAAGATTTGTTGCAAAGTTGGTCAAATCATTTGGGACTTTTTTTTAACAATTTATCATTTTAATAAAAGTTTCTTGAAAATCAACACTAAGAAAAGCTAACTTCTAAAAACTTCGTACAAACAAAAGTTAATTGTGTCATTTGAACAGGAAGTTGAAGCGCGTTTGTAACAACTGTATTGACACAGACAGAAAACTGAGGGCGTTTCTTGTTAAAACGAAAGAACGCAAGAGTGCAAGTATGGACGAGGACTTTGACGACACTCGGTCGGATACAAGCGAGTCCACCAGGGGCAACTCCAGTTTTTTGAGCCAGGGTGAAACAGATTCGCCACTTTCTGAGGAGTTGAATGACAGGTAAAGCAAAATGATGAGATTATTATGAAAACGATAAAATCAATTGAAATCGCATAGTTAACCCACCCCGCCACTCGCTGGAGAATCAGCATTTGCAATTTTATCGACAAAGTTTTTCTTTAGCATCCTATTTCAAAGATATCACGAATGATAAAACTTTTTTTTTCGAAACATGAGCCAACAACACTTGCTTATGATCTTGCAGTTATGAAATGATTTATAAGCTTATACAACAAATTGGAGATGAAGAAGACATTAGTCCACAAAAGTGTATTCGTTTTAGTTTGCTTAGACATTCTAAGATCTACTTGTACTGTAGTCTGGCATTATGAGTTAATGGGATTAATCTTTGTGACTGTTAACTAAACGAATACTCCGGTGAATGTTTAAGCGATGATCCCCAGAACATCGACGGGGCTTGATAATATAAAATTATGCAAGAACGTTTCAGTTCTGCAACTAAAAACCCGCTGCTGAATTGAGACCTCTAAAAGATCGAAGTTAGTTTTGTTAATTGCATGATGTGTTATAGGTAACCGTCTTTAACGAACCAGGAAACGGCAATTGACAGCTTTCTTTAGTTGCCTTTGCTTTGTTTATCTAGTTGCTGCACACTCACTCGTAACATGTTGTTTTGTCCCTAAGAGCTGAAAACAAACTTGATGGTGAAACAGAGAGTAAACACGAGTCTGGGGACCAACAAGGCGACTCACATTTTCCCAATGGACCGAAATCGTCATCTAGTCCAAAGCACGAACGGTCTTCTGGGAAGCTACAGCAGTGTCACACATTAACCAGTAACAGTTCAGCAGTTCCTGGTGTTTCGCAACTTGAACCAAGTGAATCCGGTAACAGGCCTCTCTCTGGTGCAACCTCGCCCCAGAGCCAAACCAGTTCTGACTCGGAGCCGTATGAGATTATTAGCACACGAGAGGATGACAATGTGGAGTTCGACAGTGGAACTTTGGTGGTTATTGCTGAAAGGTGGGCGATTTTCTTCTCACAAATCGTAATGTGTTGGTGTTAAAAGGGAATTGAACCCTAAACTTGACTTTTATCGAAAAAAATCTCTAGCCGTGTGAAAACGATGTTTAACGATACTTAGACATTTTTACTCACGTCGTGCCGTTTTTACGAGAAATGCGAGTTTAAAACACGCTAAGTGCGTGCCGCATTATACCAGCGGTCAAAAACAGGGGGTCGGTGGAGTATAAGTGAGGCTATGACATCAGATATTGGGAAAAATTGGCACGATCTGAAGTGATTCGTCATTGAAGTAAGACAGGAACCAAAGCCTGTACTGAACCCAAAACTAGCTTGAGGCTGAGTGTTAGCAGCCGTGGACAGGCAGATCTCACAAGTGCTTTTAGAATAGCGTTTGACATTGTGATAATTAGAGCATAAAGTAGTATTAAGTTCAATTTGTAAGGGTGTTTTGCTGTACTTTTACGGATATTCTCAAAACTAGCAACAATGTTAATTTAAATTTTCGAATTTTCGCTTGTTGGTATATGCTTGAAACAAACACTTAAACTATTTAGGTTAACCTTAACTATTAAATTTCTTGCATTTTCTTCATCTAACATCGCTCAACATGGTTAACTGTATATGCATGTTTGACAAAATGCGAGTTTGATTATTGATCGGTTTTTAATCTATTGAGTCATTATTGGGCTGCACCACCGGTTGGATGATTGACTCGATGAATGAATGTTTAATGAGTAGCTTATTGTTTGTTGATAAATAAATAAACTGATTGATTGTTAGGTTTAGTCACAAGAGTAGTTGGTTAAGAAACTGAGTGATTCAAGTATTCGTTTATAATTTGTCTGATTGATTGATTGATTGATTGATTAATATGTTCAATTGTTCATTCACTCGTTCATTCATTTATTTCTCGGTTGAGTCTATTAATTGATGTTTACCAATCGTTGTTAATTTTCACAGTGACATCAGGGCGGACATGTTGGAGCCTGTCACAAACTCGTTCATTCATTTCTCGGTTGAGTCTATTAATTGATGTTTACCAATCGTTATTAATTTCGACAGTGACATCAGAGCAGACATGTTGGAGTTCGTCACAAACGATAGCCAAGGGGGATTCCGGGAGGTGAATGTCCCGGCAGCAACACGTTACGTTGTTCCTGTTGCAGTGAGGAATTCTTCTTCCATCCTCTGCTGGAAATTCTCCACCGCATTCAAGGTAAGTGCATCCTCGCTTGGAAGTAGAAAGTCACTCTTTTTGAAAACCTTGAAAACAGTTTATTTTCAGATAAATCAAAATGTTACTGAATTCAGTATAAAAAGGTTGCCGGATTGGCTCCTTTTTTTTGGGGGGGGGGTCATTTTTAATTGTGCTAAAAAAATAAGTGGATCATTTCAGCGCCCCGAGAACCTCTCTTTCCATAACGGTCTCTAAAAGGTGCTAGCGGAATTTGCTCTTATGAAGCCCAAAAAATGGGAGCCAAAACAGTACCTTTTTTAATGTTGCCGATTCGACCCTAATATGTTCAGTTCTAGGCTTGTCTTTCTGGCCCCACTATTTGGGGTTGAGTCAGGGCAACCTATAAATCCTGGGATAATGAGTTTCAGCCATGTCCTAGAATTTTGATTTAACTATTGTAGGAAGCTCCTAGAAAAAACTGAAATGTAAGTTTGGTAGCAGTATTCCATTTGAATGACTAATTTCCTTTTTGTGAAAATATATTCGGAACTAGTCGACATGAGTGTAAGCTCTTTTTTTTTTTGCAAACGTAGTTTAACGACTCTTTACCCCTTAAGGCTTAGCAAAAAAAAGGATCGGAAGACAAAGCAAAATACTTCACGTGGTTTAAGAAAACTATATCAGCAATAATTCCCTTCAGTTGTTGGTTTTAACAGAATATAGATATATGAACTGAAGGGTTATCAATATGTACTTTTGTTATAATCGGATTAGGATTTAGAAAGAAGTTTACACAGTCGTTAGGTATCAGGCCCAGAGAAGCCAAGAAACTACGATAAATTGCTTTAGTATGCAAAAAGTCATGGAATTTAAGTCAAACTTAACGAGGAAGTTTTCTGGCATAATAAAAACCACAGTTTTTTAGCTTGTCTTTGAGTCAAGACAGTTTTCTGGTTTCGCTGGTTGATGTGGTATTGTCATAGTTTTATTAAGTTGCAACAGAAACGTCTCTTAGCTTCTGGTTGAGTAAAGCGGATGCTAAACTATAGGCTCATGCAGCTTCTCACTACTTTATCGGGGGAATTAAAAAACTCGCAACACTTGTCGAAAAAGAGTACTTAGGCCGTTGTCGTTATGAATAGAGAGTTTAAGCAACGAGGACGATAACGCCGACGACGACTGCAAAGACAACAGTGAATGCAATAGCTGCACGTTGGAATGCATCGTGCTGGTCACCTGCTCGCTGTCGTCTTGAAAATTACAACGTGAAAAGCTTTATTTTGAAGTTCTTGCGACTACAGGAACGATAAACAGAAAATTTTCTCAATCTTCGTTTGTCTTTATGCAGGGGGTTTTCGTCTTTTTCTGTTCACGAAGCGTCACTAAAACAAAAGAGGTCAAACGAGCCACACAAGGTCCAAAAGGCAGCACAAGAAATGTGTTTTTGGTAAGCCGCCGTCGTGGATGTGGCGGTCCTCGTTGCTTACGGTCCCTAATATCAATGTGATCCGTGTATAGCGGAATATCTAAGACCCTTAACGCCAAGTCCACTGTTTTACTTTGTAAACAGGTGTTGAAAAGCCTTGATTGGAAGCACTTGGATAGCATTGTATTTCTGTTTGTGTATGGAAAGTCGTGGGTTTCCATCAATCGGAAAAAGTCCGCTTCAAGGGTTTACTACGCAACTTATCTGAGTAGTAGTTCTTGCTAGTCTTTTAGATTTTGCGGTATTTTTTCTTAACAGAACATTTCTTTTGGAGTTGGCTTCAAAAACAACGAGAACAAGAAGGATTCACATTGCGAGGTCTGTACCAAGATTTTATAAATCTACTATAGTGAGGAAGATTGCGTGGATCATAAATACTGAACTTTTACCGTTTTGTTGATACATTATGAAACCTAAATTTTGATCTAAAGTTCGAAATCAGGTTTCAAACTCAGCAAGAAAAGAATTGATGAAGTGTTTCATTCACATAAGTCTGGAACTGTCACTTCTCGATTTACAGGATTCTTTTTACCGTTAGAAACTCGAACTGCTCATGGATCTCAACCTCGTGCTTGAGAAGTAACGAAAAATTGAATGGTAATATATTCGGAAACTAGTCTGATAATGATATATTATGGATATGATCGACCTTATCCCCAATTGCTTGCACCCAGCTATTATACAGCTGGGTTTGTACAAGGTTGTCGAGGGACCTTTGAGGGTAGGCGAGAGCGAAGCACCAAGGCAGCTTAATTTCATTTTCGTCCATTTCGATTTAAATTGATTTTTTTGATTAGAAAAAAAACCTGCAAAAGCAATAAAATAGCGACAGATGTAACGAAATAAGAAAATTAATTTCACTATTGTGTAAGATTCTATTTAGCAATCCCAAATACCTTGTGTTTAATCTAAACTTGATTTTATAGAACCCCATGCGAAATAAAGATTCTTTTAATTACAACTTCTAGTCTTGCCGCCTAAAATCGTTAGTTCTGCATTCTTTCCGTGGAATTGAAAACAGGCCTTAGTTTTACCTAATATGATATTTAATATCCATTGCCCTTTTAATACATTGCCCATGTAAGTATCCACGTAGCACAGTAGTTGTTGTTTTCTAAAGTTATTTTTTGTCTCCAGACCCTGATTCCCCTGGCTCGACACCAGTCTCATACCGCGCCAGTGGAAGGTGAAATCCAATTGCTATCTCCAGGCGTTGTTCTTCTCGTGTTTGATAACTCATTTTCAAGGTGAGAGGGCCAAGCCGTTCATATGAATCGTGGTTTGAAAATTTGAACATGCCAAACTTTGTCGTGTTAATTAGACTTTCGATCGACTTGTCCACGGGTTGCTGCGTTATAACAGTTATTATCTGTGCCATATTGGAAACGTTTCGGTTCCGATTTCAGGGTTAACCCGATCATGGAAATTCATGAAAAATCGTGGAATCTTAAAATAATTTTCCAGGCCTTGACAAATCATGGAATTTGGTGGAAATTGGAAGGCCGAGGAAAAGTCCTGGAATTTTGTTATTGGTTGTGGTTTTGTTTGAGAAAACGCATGCTCTTAGAATAAACTACATGATGAGTTTGTGTTGAATATATATATGTTTAGAAGGTGTTAATGGCATGTAAAGTTGAATTAAAGTATGAGTATCCGGTTTTGTTGGAGTGGATTCTTTAGTTTTTGGATGTTTCTCGGTCATGGAAAATGGCATTTGATCACAAAAAAGTCTTTGAAAAGGCATGGAGTTTTGTTCCTCAATGTCAGTGTGAACCCTGAATTTATCATTACAATCAATACCCTCCTTTGCACTCCTCTTCCAGCGATGCACTATCAGCCTTAAAGTGGCTTAGCTTGTACAAACTTGTACAAATGCGTTAATGGTCTAATAGATCACGTTTTAGATATTGTTAGACGTAGTGACACACTAAAGTTGCCTAAGGTTAAACGTAACCATTAATGATTGAAATAACCTGGACAGCGAAATAAGAAATGTCCCCACAGTGATTTTTAAAAGAAACTTGTTTCGGTATTAAAATTTTAACCTAACAATATTATATTTGAACACTTAGAATTCTTTTTTCCCGGCATTTGGACCACAACTAAACAGCGAAATATATAAGTAAATGCTACGACATTACGATTTTTTACAAAACTTTTTTTTCTTAATTTTAACTTTTGATTTTTTTCCCGATTCATCAAGTAGTGCAGATAAATAAATGTATTTTAATGTTTTTTTATATTGTACCGTTGATAATGTATTTTAATGTTTTTATTTATGTAATAATATCTTTTGGTGTAAGACCTTGTCGAAAATCACATGTATCTGTGACAAAGATTCCTCAATTAAGATTACCATCATCAACGTCATCATCCGGTTATGTTACTCTAACCTTCTATTCAGCGGGGTTTATTACTCTAGAAAGCTCAGTATAGTCCACAAATACACTATAAGAATAACCCACAAGATAGAATCTATTTGTAAAAGCCTATAAGCCAAAGATGAGTCAGTTAGACCCCTCTAAACAAGAACCTGATTAGCTTGAGTTTTGAAACAGATTCTTATTTTCCAAAATTGGTAGAGAATCGTACATAAGATTCGTTACACCAGCTTTTTTTTATCCTATCCCTCCAATTAAAATGTCACGGCACCTTTTCCCTCAATAAAGATCTTTGACATATATATCTTGTGTAAGAAATAGGCTGAATACCACTAAATTCTATAAGTTATAATGTAAATTTTCGGGAAATAAGGCTATTAAGAACCCACATTGCCTGAATTTCTACTGAATACTTTTTATGTAAGAACCTGTTTAGGATAAAGTTCTTACCTGTGGGTTTTTCTTACTGTGCTGCTCTGTCCTTCTCTTTACAGGTTTACACCTAAAAGATTGTTCTACCTTGTACAGTTGATGCGAAACGGAGTAGAAAAGTCCCGCACAAGCTAATGCTTGGCGTGTATCAACGATGGCAGGAATAAATACAACACGATTTATTCATACTCATCCACTGCCACGCCATGTCAGTTTGTAGGTGCCAGGTCAGCTATTACGGCCTCTTGGTGCCCTGTGCTGAAACATTCTCTGGGTGCTCTATGCTGCTGCAATCTGCTGATTGGCCAGGAGTGTGGGCGAATAGAGAAGCGGCTGCTACTGCGAGATTATCATAGCTCGCATAACAACACAGCGGAAAGAACTACACATGATACATCCAAGTATCGTGGTATACTGTTAGCGAATGAGTTAGATGTTTCGTAGCTTCAGATGTATGGTAGAAGTCTGACGATTTTGTAGGAAATCAACAATTGTCATAACTAGCTAGTTTTTAAGAAATTTACGGGAATCGTTCATTTGAAAATATTTCATAGAATTTCGGCTGTCTCAGCCGGACCAGCGCTTATTATACAATAAGGGTACCTAACAGCCCTAAAAGTCAGAGGGCTAGTGTATTGATACTACATTTCTCCTAACTTTCGCTATCTTCCATACACGTCAAACGTAAATAAATTGATTTATATATTTAAGAGGATTTAACTGCGTTGATGAGCGCGGTGTTGAAATCCACTCGCGGCGACTTGTGCCAAGAACAGTTCTCTTATCATTTCGGCGATATCTAATTACATCTCTGTAAATCTCGCCCTAGTTGTTTTTTATATGATTGTTTATACTCATTAAGATTTTTCTACTATGTCAGCCGATTAGTTTATATTCATATCTCAATAAATGCCATGCTTAATTGTGAACTGCTTATATACTGTTGTTTTCCTCACTGTCTCCCGATTTTGCCCAGCTTTGGTCTTCCCGTTGACTAGTCCGGTGAGTAAAGATGTGTTTTATCGATCAAGCTGTTACGCCAGCCCTGATGTTTGGCACCCGAGGTGCGTCAGCCCTGATGTTTGGCACCTTAGGTGCACCCAGTTCTGATGTTTGGCACCTGAGGTGTTCCCAGCTCTAATGTTTGGCACCTGAGGTGCACCCAGTTCTAGCGTTTTGCACGAAAGGTGCGCCAGCTCTGATGTTTGGCACCCGAGGTGCGCCCAGTTCTGATGTTTGGCACCTGAGGTGCACCCAGTTCTAGCGTTTGGCACCTGAGGTGCGCCAGCTCTGATGTTTGACACCTGAGGTGCGCCAGCTCTGATGTTTTACGCCTGAGGTGCGCTAGCCGTGATGTTTGCCACCTTGGCTGCGCCAAGCTCTGATGTTTGACACCTGAGGTGCGCCAGC
>JAOBRD020230687.1:0-13314 GCA_027575215.2 Hydrozoanthus sils
GGAATAATGGTACAGGGTGGAATAATAGTACAGGGTGGAATAATGGTTCAGGGTGGAATAATAGTACAGGGTGGAATGATAGTACAGGGTGGAATAATGGTTCAGGGTGGAATAATAGTACAGGGTGGAATAATGGTTCTGGGTAGAATAATGGTTCAGGGTGGAATAATAGTACAGGGCGGCGTAATTGTATAGGGTAGAATAATGGTTCAGGGTGGAATAATAGTACTGGGTGGAATAATGGTTCAGGGTGGAATAATAGTACAGGGTGGAATAATGGTTCAGGGTGGAATAATAGTACAGGGTGGAATAATGGTACAGGGTGGAAAAATCTTCCAAATTTGATAATAGTATAGGGTAAAATAATAGTATAAAGTGGACAATTCATGAAATTCAATCATAAGACTTTAGTGTATATCCATATCAATTTCAGAAAAGATGTCTCTTGCTTTGTGCAAGAGTCAGGAAGTCCTACACAGATGTAAACAGTTGAAAAATAAGGTCATTTGGTTAATAAAGTTGCGGACTGACACGACAAGTGGAATGTGTCAAAAATTACAATCCTGAATTAAGCTGGATAGAGTGTTTTTTTTCTCAAGACTAATGTTTAATCATTTATGTATGGTTGTTTGCGACTCCAGAGTAGCTGGTCATGTTTTATTGTGATATCAGGACAGCAAATAAAAAATTTGAACAGCAGTGTTCAAAATTGATACAGAGTAAGTGAAGTGCCAAACCTTTTAACAACATTTTTTTGTTGGGATTCGCATTGATTTGCAGGGGTATCACGAGCTGAAATGGGTTTACCGCAAGAACTGCTACAGTTTTTACCAACCAGGCTTCCTTGACAGAGCATATATCAAGTCTATAACTATGGTAAGCTGAAAGCTAAGAACTTTTATGGCACTAGATCTACTTTCAATTGTTAATCAACTCTCTAATTGGTAGACTCATTAGAATTATTTAAAGGTAATTTAGAAATTATTTAAAGGTAATTACTTTTATTGACTAAAGAATGTTTTGCTTAGTATATTGCATCAAGTTTTTGCTATTAAATACTAGTGTACTCTGTTTGAAATTTCAATGAATGCAGAGCTTAAGTACAACAGTGTTTACCTTTATATTCATCTGGTCATCTCATTAACTTACTTTGGGGAACTTGAACAATTTGATATACTGCATGCACTCCGTGATTGATAAAAAATAAATGTTTTATCAGACACTATATGAACATAGAAAAAGGATGTTTATTTATTGTATTTTTTGTCAACCTTATGTTAGGATGGTGAAAAACTTTTTCAATGAAAAAGTTTTAATTCAATTCTCTGTAAAGTTGATAAAGAAGTAGAAATGAAAACAGTGAAGAAGTCACCTTCAGAGTTTCAGGTTTGAAATAGCTCTGGTGGAGAAAATTTATACTACCTGGCTCAAAACTCGCCATTATTGTATATGGCCCGGAGACTCATGCATGCATAATCTCCAGCTAGCACCACTATGAATGAAACTTGAACGTACGGTGGCCATTTTTGTTAGATTACTGAAAAGCACCTTTTTGTCCAGTGGTAAAAAAAAGGTTTTATTCCCATTATGTCTGTGTTTTCATAATGCATACCCTTGTGATGGCAATTCTAACTCTGATTATATTTACATGGTAACATTTTTCAACATTGTGGAAATCATTTCAAGGAAAATTTAGATGAACATATGGGTTATTCATTTCATTAAACATATCAACTTCTAAACTGTCAGTTTTGTAAAATGATCCAATGGCAAATAGAGATATTCACCTGGCAAATTGAGGTATAAAATTGCTTGTAGGCCTGGTGAAATTCACCGTTCCCTGGCCTAAATCTGAAGCCCTGCACCTTAAGAGCAATTGTTTGTTGATCTGACACAGCAGTAGAATCTTTAAAGCACCTTGAGAAGCTCAGGGTTAGGCCTAGGTTTTTTTGCCTGTTAACTACCATAATATTAAGGCCCCTCTCTCAAATAAGGCTCCTCTTTGAAGCAAAAAAATTATTAAGCCCCCTCTCTTTTTAAGCCCTGCTCCCTCTCCCGATACTTCTCTAGTTGTGTACTGTACAGGACGTCTTTTACCTTAAGAAGTTTAGATGATTTTTATAGGTTAGTAGCCAGCGTTTCATGGGCAAAGACTAGTACTTTGAACTGCTAGTTTATCTAACTTAAATGTGTGATTGTTTAGTTTAGACAATTTTTGTTCAGTGTTGTGAGACGTTGACAAATAGGTATCATGGAAATTGAGAACTAATGTTCTTGTGTATGTGTATGATGGATAAATGAAAGATTTGTGAGTCATAAAAATGATATTCTATAGAATTATTTATTAAGGCCCCTCTCTCAAATAAGCCCCCCTCCCTTATAAGCCCCCCTCCCCCCTTCTAAAGTGCTTGCAAACAATAAGCCACCAGGAGAGGGGGAGAAATTACAGTAGATGACTTAGGAAAACTGTTGAACTGCAGATGGTAAAGTCAAACAAGGCTAGATCCTGTTTGGCCTGCATCTTTCCTCATTTTCAATTTACAACAGTTTGATCAACGGTTTTCAAGTGGTTGTACATACTCTGGCAAACAACTCACTACATATCTTTGTCAGATTTGCTCTGCTCATTACAGTTTGTTTTGCTACTGTCTTCAATTCTTAACTGAATGATCATTCATTACCAGAATCAGTCTTTTTTAAACCAAGTGGATGACTTTTCTGGCAAGAATTTGCTTTAACAGCTGCAATAGTTTTTATTATAGAACATTCAAATGTTATTGTGATCTAAACATGAAGTTGAAGTTAATTTGTTGTTCTTGAAGGTTGGCGTTATTCAGCCCAGATCAGATTGCCATGACTGCCCAAAAGGAAGTTTTAGTGACACTGCAGGAGCTGCTAAGTGCACCAAATGCAGTTACTTTCAGTTTCAAGACAAGCCAGGTACATAAACTTTACTTTGACTATTTATTTTGTTATTTAACCAAATATAATGTAATTTATGTGGTAGTATCACAGGCAGCCCAGGCTTGAAATAAGTGTGGGCTTTTGTAAATACATGTAAATACATGTAAATACATAGAAGCATGAGTAAAGTAAAATTTAAAATTTAATTTTCAAAAAAAATTTACTAACCTTGGTCTGATGTTGTTTTTGGTAGTCTGTTGATCTTTTCTAGCTGTTAAACAGACTTCCAAAAGCAAGATAAGGTTAGTAAAATTTTGTTGAAAATCAATTTTTCAGTTTCATCTTGTTCATAATTCATACAAAATACTGTTCTGGTAGCTGACTTTCCTTTATACAATCAAGACTCAGGGTTCATATGGGCCCCTGAAAACCCTGGAAAATTTTTGAAGCCCTGGAAATCCCTTGGAATCCCTGGAAAAGCCCTGGAATTTTTTTATTAAGCCCGGGAGAAATTCATTGAAAAAACTAAATTTGCCAAATGATGCATTTTTTCGCTCAACATTAACATTTAAAGTGCCCATCTCACCAGTTTATTGACAATTTCTAAAGAATATTTATACATTTTGTTATGTATTCCCCTTTTCTCTAATTTTTTATTGATTTTCAAAAGTTCCAGAGAGTCATGACTGGAAGTCATTTATATTATCAATGATTTGCCAGAAAAGGCTGGTACTGAATTTGAGACTTATGTCAGAGTAGTTGGAGTAACCATGTGAGCAAATCTTGCAAGCTACACAAACTCTTGGGAGATCACTGGGAGAGTGCTCAGTTTCACTAAAGCTTACAATATTTTTTCATAAAATGGCACACTACGGTTCTGAGCTCAAAGTTCCCCACTACCCTAATGTCAACAATCCAGGTGATGAATCTTGACCAATTAAGTCTTTTTATTGCATGTAATATTTTCAAAACAGGAAACCCAATAGCACTTTTTTGGTGTCTTTGAAGGCCTTTCCCTCCAAGGCATTTTACTTTTTCCTCGTTTTCTTTGAATAAAAAGTGTCAGAAAAATAACTCCAAATCGTCAATAAACCAGTGAGATAGGCACTTTAAGTTTTAGACTTAATTTTTGCATGTCGTTATTGTATTTAAGCTCAATAACTACAAATTTTCACAACATTAACTATTAAAAAGTTTTTAAACAGATGATTGCAAACAATATTCTTTTCTTCTGGATTTAAAAAGCCCTGGACAAGCCCTAAAAAAGGAAAAAACAGCCCTGGAAAACTCTGGACTTTTTAAATTCTGAGGGTTTATGAACCCTGAAGACTAGTTTTTAAATCACCATAAGCTTTCAGAATAATAATTATTTTACTTTATGTAAGTACTACTTCTTAACTTTTAGTTACAGTAGACACCTAATGGAGTGCAAATTGATGATTAGATTTATAGAAAACAACGAGTAGTCTAATTGTTTTAGTGGAAACCAACTAGTTTACCACCTCTGAATGATAACCAAAAAAAACAAGTGTTTTGCAGACTCTTTTTTTAAAATCTAGCCTGTGAACAGGCTCTCTGCCCGAGAAAAGGGGTAAACTAAATCAAGCAACAAAGTGAGCTGCGAGGAGAATGGGGAGAAGAAAGGGGGAAGAGAGATGCTGTCCACAACCCTTTCAAGAAACTGTTCTGCCCCTGATTAACTTGTAACACTTTTAGAGTGAAGGAAACCGCTTCTCAAGTTTGAGTGATCAGAAAAAATTCTGAGTCACTTACGGGAATCAAACCAGCAACCCTCTGATTACTGGTCAGATGCTCTACCCACTGAGCTACAGAGACTCACATGGGGAGCCGAGTCACAGGATAAGTTCTCATCTATTCCCCGCTGGACACACATCTTGCATCTGCTAGCTCAACATGCCCAATAGCCAATGCAACAACACCAAGTTGTTAAAACTTCTACGTTTTATCACTTGTTACACTTTTAGTTTGCAAATCTGTCAATCAAAATTAATGTTACATGATCTTAGAAACAAAAACAGACAAAAACCTGAATCTGCCTGCTCAATGTTGAGTTTCCCGGCAATATTTTCTGTTCAGGAAATCACTCAAAGTGCATATGAAGGTTCCTTGAGCCTTTCAGGTGTTCAACACTTGAGTTCTGAGTCCTGTCTTTCGTGTGTGCGACAAGCTACAAGGTTGCTAAATTTCGCTTAAAGACTTAACAAAAAACAGTAACCAGCCTATTCTTGAAACTAAAACCTCTCAATTATTACTGTGTTGAGAAGAAAACGACAGTACAGGGCTGGGGTTAAAATTCATTGATAACTGCACATGGTTAAGTCAAAACAAACAATAAAATTAAGAAAACCCTGTCTGGAGCTTAGTATCTGCTAAAGTAAAAAAATATTGCGATATCTCATAAAAACGTTATACAAGGTTGGGATTAGATAAACTGGCAGCTAGCTGCTGGAGCCTCAGAAACTAATGACTGATTTTGCAACTTGCACAGAAGCATTCCGAAACATGATGCCAAATGTTGCGAATTTGTACAACATGGCATGAAACCTTTTGATGAAATTAAAACATCATAAAAAGGATAGCACCTCCGATTTGTAACAAAGTCAAAGGCACAACCAAAAAACCAACCCCAGAGAACAAGTAGGAGAGCAGCTCGTTAGTAAAATTTGAGAGCAGAAGCATGAAGAAAACTTTTTATACAAGGTGTTAAAGTTTTCTCGAACACACTTTCTGAAAATTCGCAAATGCCAGGTTTTCTGTCATATGAAAACAAATGTGGAAAACATCTATCAGCAGTTGAAGATCTGACCAATCAGAGGTGATACCAGCTCCTGGTATCAGCGCAAAAGTTACTTGAATGGACTGTGGACAGGCTCTCTCTTTCCTCTTCCCTCTCCCTATTCTCCTCGCAACTTGTTTTGCCACTCGATATATTAATTTCTCCCCTTTCCTCGAACAGAGAGCCTCTTTAAAAGCTATTTAATCACATTGCAGTGTTTATAGTTGGTTTCTACCTTATAATTATAGTTATCATGCTTTGTTTTTTTTGCTGGCTTATTGCAGTTGGGACACACAGTACATGTGGGTGTTTGCAACATAAATTATTTTAAAAAATGCATGGTTTTAAGAAGAGTGTCTGACAACTGAATTATTTTGTGTATTACCTAATCATCAGGTCAAACCAGTTGCAAGTCATGCCCTGAAGGAACATACAGTATGGTTGGTGACTCCATGTGTATTCCATTAAGAAGTTGCACAAAAGATGACATTATAGCTGCTCCAGGAGATGTCACCACATGCAAGGCTAATAAAAAGGGGGAGATAGTGACAACAGTCACACCCAAATACTACAAAGTACTGCTAGGTAATGAAATTAATAGAAATCAATTTCTTCTATTAAGTTGTTTAAACTACAGTTACATCTATAGATGATTTATAACCAAGGGGACCGTGCAAAACTGGCCTAAATGGCATTTTGACAGAAAATCTACTTTGATGTCTTTTAATATAAAATTCCACAAGTAATAATAAGGTTGAACTTGTGTAGAACTGAGGGAATAATCCGGTGCAACAATCTAAAGAGTTTCCCCAAAGGGTATTTCAATTGTTTTCATTATTTAATCTTCCAAAAACTTTTTTTCTCAAGTTTGAATGTATCAAAGCAGTGCTTGTCAATGACTGTAAGTGGCATTTGATCGAGGTTGTCTGCACTTCATTCAGTGAAGTGTTTATGTATTTATTGACAAAACACTGAATGAAAAGATCATTTATTTTCGCTTCCCTGTTTTCTAGACATTTAGAACATTTTGTTTGCCTTTATTTGTGCTCAGTTGCTAATGAATTAGGAAGGGTCAGAGTGAACACTTGTAACCTAATTATGTCATGATTTGACTGCATATTATTTTAAGAGCTTGATTTTTGGTGAGTTTCAGAATTATTCAGGGGATTTTTCCAGGACTTAGTGAGTAATTTGCTGCTAAAAACCAACAAAACTTCATTTGTCATGTTGGTAAATTCTTCCAATTAGTTTCTTTACTTCCCCTTTAATAGTTTAGGAAAATTTTGGTTAATTCTATCTTAATGGGCCTGCTTTACTTGATCATAAAATAAGGAGAAGGTAGATCTATGTGATTCATAAGCTGCTTAATTTTTTCTCAAGTGGCTCATTAAGGCTTATCTGTAGTTTCCATAGTGCTGAGCAGATGAGAGGCCTTAATTCCCCCAAGACAGTAATCCATCGCAGGTTAGCTCCCAGCAGAACTGGCACTCATTTATACAGATGAGTTGACTGGAACAAATTGGGTAAAGTGTCTTGCTCAAGGGCATAACATAGTGATCTGACTAAGGCTTGAACTTGTGACCTTAGGATTAGGAATCAAACATGCGAATCGTTTGTGTAGTTAATGACCATTGTGCAAACAATTTATAAGCTGGCTTGGGCTGAAAGAATTTATCACTACAGTACTGTTGAAAATTCTTTCAGGAAAGACAAATGAAAAAATGCTGTGTTATGGCAAACAACTGAATAAACAGAAAGAAAAACCTTGCCGCTGTCAACCAGGTTTTCAAGTTTCAAGTGGTGGCAGTGGATATCGATGTACTCATTGTTCCCCTGGTTTGTACTCTGATAATGGAATGAACTGCAAGAAATGCCCAGCAGGGCAGGTGGCCCTCACAGGGAAGCATTACTATTACTGGCCCAAGGGATCCCTCCCTGAAGGCTTCAAGTCAAAGTGTTTGGGAGATTGCCCCAATCAGGTTGGTTGCAATTTAGTGATTTACCTAAAGAAATAAATAAGTGCTGAACTTAACATATTGAACTTTTAATTCTTCACTTAAAAAATTATTTTTATTCAACTTAACTGTAAATTTTATTGTAGAATAATTAGTATATTTTTGTCATATTGAATATTTGTGAAAATGTTATACTTTTTTTAGCAAAAAAATTATATAATTATATATAGAATATGGTATAAAGTGGATCATTTTATTCATTCTTGTCTCATAAAACGTTGTTTTGTACAGGATATAGTCCTGCTTTCGTCAGTGTGAAGATAGAAGTCCATTCCATCTTCACATTAATGAGTGCAGGAATATATCCTGTACGAACCAATGTTGTATGTGACAGGAATGAATAGCGATACAATGACATTTATTTGGTTCCCATGGGTATCATCATACCAAATTTACAGTGAATTGTTTAAATAAACTACTAACAATAATTACAATGTTGTTTAAAAGTATATTTCAAACCTGAGAAGACTACACTAACTAATTAACTATATTAGGTAATAAACTAATTATACAAATGATGCCTTATAAATGCTAACTACAAGTATCCTGTGATAAAATTCTCCTGAGTAAAAACGATTTAAGGTGTAATTTAAAGGATAACTGATCCAATTTCACTTCATACTGTGTTCTATTAACTCAGTTGTCATAAACATTGAGCACTAGCTCTCATCTACAAGTTCCAATACATCCAGTTTATTTATTTGTAATTATATATAAACATATTATATATTATATAAATTTAAAGTATAAAAGGCCAAACTTTCACGCAACCTCTAACATTAAGAAAATACTTACTAAAACGTTTGGCCATTTGGCCTTTATCAGTTTAAAAGTTATAAAAAAGCTAAAAATGCATGCAGATACTGTACATTGCTAAAACTACTTCTTTTTAAATTGTATTAATAAAGTGTTTAATTCTAAAAATAGATAAAATAAAAAAACTAATTACAGTTCATAGATTAAAAAATAAACTTGGGAAAAACTGGTACAGGCTAGTTATAACTGACTGTATTGATGCGAGTAGATTTGTATTCTTGTCTTTTGTTTAAGCTGTGAGGTTGTAGTGTGAATAACTGCACTGACCAAAATGCCTCACGCTTAATTAAAGTCGTATCTAATTTTTGTTTTGATTGATCTCCAGAGACTGCTTTTTTACATTAAAAAGAAAAATCTTTAAGCGAGTGTGGTTTTCTGTTATAGTAAACTGCAACTTCACAAGTTTTGTTAGTAAGCAATGAGGAATTGTGATTGTAAAATCTGACTTTGAATGGTTTTAAGTTAAAATCCAAACATTTTCGACTTAAAAATCATCTTGATAAAGTTTGCAGTGAATAATAAAGGAAGCCTAACAGCACATAAATTATGGCTCCCATATGCTGCTATTTGAAGTAATATACGTCGAAGTATACTGAAGTGTGTGATTGGCTACAATTTGAATAGATTCTACGTATGTAAGCACAGCAGATTTACTTTCATTGGTTGGTTGTAAAGTTTAGTCAATGAATTACTTGGGCTTCCTGTCTATATATGTCACTCACTCTTACAGACACTCTTACTGACTGGGTGGCATGGCTGTGCTGAACTAGTTGAGGCAGGAGTCACAAGAACAAGTTTTATTAAAAGATTTTTTCCCTGTTTCAGACTTTTAAATATTGTACGAGTTTGTAACAGACACAGGATTCAAACTAGGGCTGGAAGTTCTGATTCATTTTTAATATATAAAATCTTGATGAAAGCTATGAATCTTCTTAAGCTTTTCATGCAGGTCCGCAACAAAATGTTATGAACTTGGGAAACTCTTCCCACTAGGTTCTGTACTTTCCACCTCAAGTGTTAACCCTTTTTGTCCCAGTTGTACTCATGGTAAATTCTCCTAATTTCCCATGACCAATCAATCTGATGTGATGTAAAGATATTAACTAGAGGTTAATGTAACTAGATGGAACTGAAAAGTTTAAATCTCCAAATCCAGGGAGGATGGATACCAAGTGGGGATGCTGTTCGAACTGGTCATGTTGTTGGAGATGTGGATTCTTACATTGAGACACCTGAGTACGAAATTGTTTCAAGTGTTGCAGAGCTTACATTCAACTGTTCCATCCAATGTAATGTTACTAAACCAAAGGAACGGCTGGCTGGAGCACACCTTGCTGACCCAAAGGACTGCCTGTTTACACTTCAAGTCTATAAAGATGGTAACTTTTCACAAAGCATTAACTGTACAAAGCCCAAGGGTAAATATGTTTACAGACACCAAAATAAGCGTGATGGAACATCAATTTTCCACAGGTTGCAACTAACAGAAAAGGGGAAATATAAATTCAGGTAGGTTAAACTGGAAAAGTTCTGTATGCATATGAAGATATGTATTCATAGAATTAAACTACTCTGGAGTCCTGATTAATAATATAGAGTAGAATAATGGGACAGGGTACAGGCCTTGAACTGGCCGTTTGAGAGGGCACAGCAATTTCTGCCTCAAAAAATCTTGTTCTGGCAGGGCACCAAGGCAATTTTTAGGTTTTCAGGGAGCATTACGGCATTGTTATTTTTTTCTGAGGGCAGCAAGGCAAAATAGGGTTAAGTATTGAGGTTTCGTTTATTTACTGTATCGCATTATCAACCTTTAAAATTGTACAAATCAGATTAATATTGCTGTGGCATCGTGAAGTAAGACTGGAAGTACAGCAATCCGCCCCACAGAAAACGTGCAAACACTTTGGGGTGCCATATAGTATCTACCACAACAATTGAGCAATAGCAACCAGGCTTCCAAACATCGAAATTCAAAATGGCGACGGCAACAGATTCATTTCGTGTTTGCTGCAAAATTTTGCAATTTTCTCGCACAGTTCCTCAGTTTAAGTTGGGAAAACATCAACATCGATTCGACAGAAAGAAAACTGCGGCAGTAAGGTAAAAAGGGCAGGCACAATTTTGCCGTGAAATTCGAAATTTTTGTTGGGCATCGCGGCAAAAGCGAAGGGCATCACAGCAAATTGCCGTACTACCGTCGATAATTTCAAGCCCTGATTTAATAATAATGCAGGGCAAAATAGTAGTATAGAGTGGAAAATCTTAAAAATTTTGTAGTTCAGTATGGTTTTTAATATTGGTATCAGTGTGGAAAGTCCAAAAAAATTGTCTGCTTCTATTTAAAAAAAAGATGTCTCTTGCATTGTGCAAGAGTCAGGCATACCAAGGCAGATAAAACTCACTCTGCAAACAGTTAAATAATAAATTAATTAGTTTGTTAGAAATTATTGCTAATAAAGTGGCAGACTGAAACAAAAGAGTGGAAAATGTTGAAAATTAACACATTGAAACAACTTTTGGGGTTATTTGCTTAATTTGTTACTAGATGGCAGTTTCACCAGTCAGATGCATCAAGGTCATTGTCGGCAAACTTTGAAGCCAAATTGTCTGCAGTAAGCGTAGTGGGAGTTAAAGGTGGAGAGGCAAGGAACTGCACACAGTGTCCAGCAGGTTATTACAGCTTTGCAGATAGAACTGACTGTGGTATGTGTGAAAAGGGGTATTACAGCAAATCAGGATCCAATTCTTGCACCCAATGCCCAGCTGGAACATTTGCCCCTAAGGTATGATTTTTACTTTTCTTATTAATCTTTTAAAAGAATGTGAAATCAATTCTGTTCTTTGGCTGGATGGATGAGAGGTGAGGGGGGTTAGGGGGGAAGGGGTAGAGATCTAAATTGGGCTCTAACGTTGAAAAATGTTGGGTTTTGGATAGCGGGAAAACCCTCAATTAAAAAGTCTTTCAAGTTTTGTATGAAATTCTTTGATTTTTGTTGAACAGCAGGTACTGCTCAAGGAGGTCCAGTGACAGTTGTGACATGAGACTGCTTTGTTCTGCTCACCTTAAGTTGAGAGTAGAATTTAACGTAAATTGCTTTGGAAATGTAGTTTGATTGCCAAATGTTATCAAGTGTTGTCAGAACTATTGCTACCACATGCAGCTAAAGGACTCGAATAATTATTATTGTGGTACTTTAAAGGTTGAACGTAGTAGATAGATACATGTATAATCCTTTGTGTTGAGTTTTTATGGTTCTTATTTTTACTATTATTGTTACAATTGTAATTGTTATAATGGAATGAATTATACTATTACCAGATGAAATGTTAATAAACCAACATCTTAACATCATCAGCACCATCATCATCATCATCATTATTAATATTATGATTATTATTATTATTATTATTCATCTCATTATTATTTATGTTGCCTGTGTTGTTAACTTGTTGGTTATAAACCAAGAATAAAGATTTTGTTGGCATACTGTAGAAAAAATTGTCTTTAACAATCGAAACTAATGTTGTAACTAACCGTAACATCGAGTTATCGCGTTGTGCTTTTTTTTCTTCTATTTAACTATGCCATTCAGAGAATTTTGTTGTAAGGTTTGCGGTATTTACGCACGCACAAACATTTCATGATTATTGTCATCACCTGTAGATTGTATCTAGAAGACACTGTCGCGAAAATTGAGTGCACTTTCTTTTAACGTCAGTTCAGCACCAACTAAATGCTACCGTACGCCTCAATTTGCTTGACGTACTCCTAATTTTCTTTCTCTCCCACTTTGCAAACAACCTCTCTCGTCATTCGTCTACCGTCTACTTTACTGCCCTTCTCTCAAATTCATTCGCCCGCCTTATCAGCAAGGAACTCCGGAATGTCTTCTTTGTGGCCAAAATACGAAGAGTAACCGTAACAAAGATGGATGCGATACAATGGGGTGCAAATTCTCGCCTAAGGCTGACGTACACTACGATCTTTCAATGTTGTCACGACCTGGAGGGCCCATGTTTGATGTTCTTCCCTCACAAGTCAAACTCACCAAAATGAGATCAAGCCCGAGTAGGGTTGCAAGAGACTACCCACCCTTCACAAATCAGTTCCACCTCAATTTCTGTACACTGGATCATGACAACTCGTCATGTATGACCAGTGATCGAACTTCAAGAGCATCATTCAGAAAGGTATGCTGCCATACTAATATCTAACGTGAATGCAGGGAGGAGTGTTTCATTTCTTGTATGGGGTAGAGTTGGTATGGGTAGTTTGTGGGTGTCTCTCATCGCAGTAGGTGATACTGAGGTGGGCATGTCTGTCATCCCAATAGGTGAGAGGTGTAAGGGGTAGTGTTGGTATGGGTAGTTTGTGGGTGTCTCTCATCGCAGTAGGTGATACTGAGGTGGGCATGTCTGTCATCCCAATAGGTGAGAGGTGTATGGGGTAGAGTTGGTATGGGTCGTTTGTGGGTGTCTCTCATCGCAGTAGGTGATACTGAGGTGGGCATGTCTGTCATCCCAATAGGTGAGAGGTGTATGGGGTAGAGTTGGTATGGGTCGTTTGTGGGTGTCTCTCATCGCAGTAGGTGATACTGAGGTGGGCATGTCTGTCATCCCAATAGGTGAGAGGTGTAAGGGGTAGTGTTGGTAGGGGTAGTTTGTGGGTGTCTTTCAATCCAGTAGGTGAGACTGAAGTCGGTACGTCTGTCATCCCAATAGGTGAGAGGTGTAAGGGGTAGTGTTGGTAGGGGTAGTTTGTGGGTGTCTTTCAATCCAGTA
>JAOBRD020230687.1:13414-25182 GCA_027575215.2 Hydrozoanthus sils
GGTGAGACTGAAGTCGGCACGTCTGTCATCCCAATAGGTGAGAGGTGTAAGGGGAAGTGTTGGTAGGGGTAGTTTGTGGGTGTCTTTCAATCCAGTAGGTGAGACTGAGGTGGGCCTGTTATCCAAATAGGCGAGAGGTGTATGGGGTAGTGTTTGTACGGGTAGTTTGTGGGTGTCTTTAATCCTAGGAGGTGAGACTAAGAAAAAAGGTGTATCTAGTTTCCCATTTTAATTTGTGCAACTTTGTGTAGTTTGTATTTCCTTTTATTATCTTTTTGATTGGCAAAAAGTTGAGAGTTTCTCCTTAAAATGTAAAAGAAGATTGAGAACAGTTGTACCCATAGTCCTCAAGAATCCAAAAAAGTAGTTCGAGGCAATTGTTATGCAAATATTAATGCGTTGAGCTGCTCGAAGCTTGGTTATCGGAAACCCTCGGTTAACCCTCATAATTCATGCTGGGCTTGGACCAAATTGCTTTGCCCTAGTCTTTTGCTCTGTAAAATACGTATCACTCAAAGACCAAACAGTGTCTTTACGAATTTGCCGTAGATACTATTCCTTTCCAAGCGGATATTATTTTCATTATTATATTTATCTATGTTGAAGATAGTTTTTTTATGTTATCTTTTTGTCACTCAATTCAGCACAACTCCATAGTCTGTTTCCGAAAGTATGATGCATATCTTACTTCTCTTTATATAAATGATACAAATCTACGTCATTTGATGGTGAGAAAATGGGCATTGTAGGGCTCGAACTTCGCTTGCCACCCATCTTTGGCCAATCCTACCAAAAAAATGAGCCCTGGTTACTAGATTTTTAGAACTTCTAGCCATCTGGTAACTACAAGATTGAGTGGAACCTCTGTGCCTGGTTAACTAGAAGTTATTGTTTCTAAAATAATGATAAAACAATTTTGTGATGAACAAATGAAGTTTATCTGCTTTATTGAGCAAACAAATCTGGAAACATTTGCAATTATTCTTGTGTACTCGGATACAGACGCGGACGTGGTCCAAATTAGGCAGTATCCATGGCTACAGACACGGACGTGGTCCAAATTAGACTGTATCCATGGCTACAGACGCGGACGTGGTCCAAATTAGACAGTTTTCATGGTTACTCAAACTTGTGCTCAGGCTACCAAAATTTTGCCTCTTGTAGCCAGCTGTATACTAGGGAAAAATAAGTTAAATTCAAGCCCTGCATTGATCAAACGATGCAAACCACTGTAGACGAAAGCCAACTGACTCTCTTACACTTCATGAATTGGTATTATGAAAAGTACATTACCCAGTGGGGGAGGGGGATTGCCCGGGGAAAAGGGAATGCATGAGGGTGGGGGTTGCACGGGGGAATGGGAATGAATGGGAAGGGGGTTTCCTGGGGGAAGGATTGAATTGGGGAGGAGAGTTGCATAAGGAAGGAGGTTGCACGTGGAGGGGGATTGCATGGGAAAGGGGGGGGGGAGGGTTCATCAAGGGGATTGCATGAGGGAGGGCGTTTCATTGAGGAAGGGGTTGTATAGATAAAGGAAAATTCATGGAGGAGGGGTCATTGATTGCAGGTAGTTGCTGTGAGAACTTTGTGTTATAATGGTGGTTTCCTTAAGAGCTTTCAAAAACATACAACTTCGTCATTTTCTGCCAATCCCAATGCACAGGTTGTTTATCCAACTATGGCTTGTAAGGCGGGATGGAGCTGGCAGGCATCAGATTACAGTCTCGGTTATGTGATTGGCTATCTACCAAACACGAACACGCTGAGTGGTTTGACTGTGGAACTGCTTCACGGGGATTCTTGTTGGTCACGGGGAAAATGGGGCACATTTAACACGACAATAAACATGATCTGTGACATGAAAGCTGGGGTTGGTAACCCGGAGTATAACGCCACCGATTTGTGGCGAACGCAGTGCACTTACCGCTTCAAGTGGAGGTCATTGTACGCCTGTCCCAAATGCCGTCCCGAGTATTTTAAGAAGGTTTACGGTGCTTGTGTAGATGGACGACAGAATTCCTCTTACACCACTGCCGTGCCTTGCTGGGGTGATGTCCTGGAGATTCCCAAGGGATCGGTTGAAGGGGAATGTGTCAGGAACACCACACGGATTGACTTCAAGTATGTGACAAGCAAAGTCAATAAGTTGCTGATTGGGTTTGGAATTGTGGTTATAGTGGTGTTAATTGGTGTTGCAGTGTTTTTCTTCTGCCAACACCGAAACCTCCGCTTCAAGTATTTTTCTATGCTTACACGTAACAAGCCAATGAGCCGGTTGGAGGAGGAGGATGACGATGCTATGGGGCAGATGGAGGACGACTTCTACCACAGTGGAGCTAATGCACCGATTGTCCGCCCTTAGTTCAAGAGTTTGCACAGAGAAAAATTCTCACCCTTTATTTGTTTAAAGCAGAAAATAGGTTTCTTGTTACGCCAATTGCTTGTACTTCAGTGATTAAACCTGAAGATGACAACAACTTCTGGCCATTCTTTTTGTAGCTAGATTTTATTAACACCCAAAGCAAAGATTTTTTTCTTTGTAAAGTGAAACTCGGTGGAATTTATATTTCCTAATATATGTACTTTAACAATAAGAGGTGTTAGGAATTAGGTTTTGGCTCGCTTTAGTCTGGAGATGAACTGATATTCATGTTAGGCATACATAAAGGGTGAAACGACGGTTTGTTATAATCACTTTTCTTGTTTGCCTTTTTTGATCATTTATAGCTAGTTTGCTTCCTCTTTTGTCCGAGTTACGCTTTGCGAACAGAAAAAGATGCCAGTGTTTTCCTTAAGGTACATGAAGATTTACAAAGTTTTTTGTAGGCCTTTCTCATATAGTCGGATAAACTTCATAATTAAGCGCAAGTTGTAAGTTTTAAGACGACGGCGTCAGGTGGCCAGCACGGTACATTCCAATGTGCAGCTATTGTGTTCACTAGTTCTCTGACGTCGTGTTCGGCGTTGCAGTCCTCGTAACTTCAGGCCCAGAATAGCTCCCTTTGAGTCACGTATAATCGTTATTTTGTATTGTTACAAGAAACAATGCAGTTTACGTGATAGATTCGAATTGTGTTACAATTTCGATTCCTTAAATACCATTACCTCTACAATGGAGTGAATGGGTATGCATTATTTCGCAATAAGCTGAACACTGATTAAGATCCTTTTAATATGTTAGGATCCTTATAATATATTAGGATCCTTATAATGTATTAGGATCCTTGTAATGTATTAGGATCCTTATAATGTATTAAGATCCTTATATAGATGGCTCTTTGTACTTCGATTTGGATCCTTATGATATATATATATACAGTTCTTTGTTTTCGCAATCTTTTCAATAATTAAATAGTACATAGGTAGTTTGTAGCTTTTACATTGGGTTTGTTTCCTCGTAGCATTTTAACTTGATTCATGTTCTACATTTTCTCTTCGCATCTGTAGTGGCAGGCAGTTGAGTTTTTATCACGTACGTCTTGCGCCAGTTTCTTTTCTCAATCCAGCTTGTCTTAAATAAAATCTTGCTTATACTTGAACTAACTTAAGAATTAAAATTATTTGTCAGTTTTATTTCAGGGAAGCTTTACTCTTTTGGTTATAATTTTTCGAACGTTACACGTAAACCTAAAGTTCGGCTCTATTTAGCGAACAATGAGATTCAGAACTGAAATCTTCTGGCAGCCAGCCCCATGATAATAGCTTCAATTGTATTGATTTGAATTGAATCTAATAAGGAACTAGAGAAGTTTTTCTCTTGTATTTTGTGGTAGTAGAAAAGCTTTTCGTCACTTGAAGAGAGTGTCTGCAATATTGATTGCGGACTTAGCTTCGATGTATCATTTTTAACCGTGTTAGAATTACGCCGAGTTACGGGTTATAGGACTTTATAGATATTTGATTCGGTGGTTCCGTTATAGCAGGGTTGTTTTAAGTTGTTTGCAAAAGACTTTGCGGGTCAAAAGTATTGATAAATAGAAATTGAGCAAGCTCCATTATTAGTAATACACACTAGAACGGGGAGTTAGGTTTTACATTCTATCTTAGGCACTCTGCGTTGTATTATAGGTTGATAGTATTTATTATTTCAATCATGTTTATTTTTTATTTATACATGTTGTGTTATTTATTTTTATTAGACCTTTAGTTGTCCCAGTGCGGAGTCGGGACTACCGAATATAGAGCGTTTTTACGCAACGGCCATTTCGTATCAAATCATTTGTTGTCACGTGGCTAACCGTGGTGAGGCTCGGCAATCAGCGGAACGTCATCCATAATAGTTGTCGCGTAAGAATGGTCTATTTCGGGGCCTATTGCATCGTAGTTATTTATTAGTTTTTAGCGTTATTCTTAAAGAATAATCAAGTCTTGTTTTAGGCAACCCAAGGTCTTAGATTAACGGATTTGTTGTGTAGTTTACAAATAAACTCCAGTTGGTTTAATGAAAATATCTCGTAGCTTGTTCAATAGACCCTAGAAGTTGACAAGTGTATGGACTAACAGAAAAGTCGGAGGGAGTGGAGGGGTTTGTGGAGAGAGATTTTTACCGGCAATAATAGTGTTACGCGAGCTAATCGCGAGCTATTCTGCAGAACTTAGTTTCTGCCATTTCCATCGCAGGATAAACCATTATTTGTATTCGGTTTGCCTTTATTCCCCTTTTTTGAGTTTCTAATGGTGCCTCTAACAAAAACCCTTTATTTGTACATGTACCTTTAGTACTACTATTTACATATTCATGTAAATTAATTTCTACATTAGCGTTTAAAGAAAATCGTTGAGGAAATCTTCAAAACTGTCGAAGATTTGTTTGCCACTGGCACTGCAAGGTCGCCATCGTGTAGCTATATATTCTCCTTCCCCCCGTCCTCCCCCCAAAAGAGAAATTTGCGGCCGATCCGTGCAAAGCATGGCAGACACAAAGGGGGAAGGTAGGGATCGGGAAAACAAAAAAGAACTCGAAGCATCGTTAATATATGCGGAAAATCATTATTGTATGTCTTTGTTCTCCTTTTCCTTAAATTGTTGTCTTGTATTGACCCTGCACGAAATACAAAAGGTTTTGAAATCAACACGTAGCCAGTCACAACATTCTCACTAACACCTGAAACAAAGAATAAGCAAGTTTACGGTTTGTTCAACCTAAAACAAAACGTCTTTGTACATTCTTTGTGTTTCTGTTTTGAGTTGTTGCCGTCTTTCTTAACCAGTCCGTTTATTGCTCGGAGCGAGCGGAGAGCAGACTAATTTCGTCGATTGGGCTACCTGTGTATTTGTGACTGTACCACGCATGTGCAAGATGGTAATAGGAGAGGTGATTTTTATGTCCAGCACATTTTCAGAATGTTGTCTCGTTTTACCAACAAATCGAAAACGTTCCGAAAAGAGGCTCAAAAGTTTACTAACGCTTTCAGTGTGGCCCGATTTGTTGCGTGGTCTTCAAATCTCCTACATTAGCAAGTTTTTAAAAGAAAGTGAAATGCTGCAAGCTGAAAACATCTAATTTGCTTTCATTTGTTTTGTAGTGGTTTACTGGGTTTTGCGACAAAAGTGAGGTAGATTCAATGTTAAACTCAAACTCGGTTGTTGGTGGAAGTATTCTATTCATCGAAGTGACCTTTGTTTTGCGACATGTCAATAGGAAGAGAACATTCTTTTAAGAGTCTTTTAAGTAACTGGTTCGATTTAGTTGCCTCTTCCGGAGTCGGTGTGACCTATCAGTAGCAGTTACCGAAAATCAAAGTACTCGATCTTTCTGCTTGAAATATAATGTTCTGTAAATTGATCACCAGAGCTATACCTATAGAAGTAGAAGTTCAGACGTTCATTAGTATTGCGATACCTCCCTTGTCCTCTGCTTTCTGGCCACCACAAACCTCGAGACAGACTGAAAAGAAAGCAGTTTCAACCAAAATATTGTCGGATACGAACTTTAACTCCTTAGAGGTGCCATGAATAATAGTCGAGTTTAGTGTTTAGTTTTTCAAAATCGTTCCCAGAGCCCACGCTGGCCGGTAGAAACGTGGGCTCTGATCGTTAGCTCTTAGAATGAACGCTCAGTTGTCAAGTGTCATCGTACATTCTCTCCAAGAAACTTGTGTTATCATTGCGAAGCTGTTAAGACGATGAGCTCTCTTCGTGAATCAATACAAGAACTTGATGAGTTGTCTCGAAAACAAGTTAGTAAGTTGATGGTATGTTACTAGCAACTTGATCAAAGACTTTTGGTTTAGCCAAGGACTTACATAACCCATTCCTACGCCCACCAAACCGACTGCAAGGACCAAGTGCTTTGGAGGGTTCAGTAGTCAGCTTCAAACCTTGGTCAGTCTTAAGCCCGCTAGTCCCAGTCAACTACCAACTTCTCCTTACATAACACATACAAAGTAGAATATTTAGTGTCAAGAAAGTGAGATTTGATCAAACAAAGCAAATTACTGAAGATAAAAAGTGAAGTTCTCCCAAACTAGTTTCATAAAAGGTATGGACTCTATTTTGGGAATTTATCAATGCAACTGGAACAAAGGAGTAAACGCCCGTTGTCTCATTTTCAAGAAATGATACTTGATGACAATTACAAAATATTTCTTTATTTTAGAATGGTGTTGGTTGCTCGGGTTCGTTGCTATTTTAGTAAAGAAATTTTTCCAGTCGGAATTTTTTAAAGTTTCATAATGAGACATTCAATTACCTGATTTGGTTTCTTTAGGGTTGAAATAACTGGCTGCCTTGTTCAATTGTTATCTGTTGCGTGTTAGGCTTGAGCAAACTTCTTCATTAAATAACTGTTAGTAGTGATAACATGGACGGGCTAGGCAAAGCTGTGGCATTTTCTTTGCTCCTTGTTTTAGCGGTATTAGGTTTGAAAGGCATTGTGGTAAGTTCAGTACACAGGGCAGTCATCGTGTTATTTGTCTCTTTGTACGTATATTTGTATGTGGTTGTTCCACGGCAACAAGAGCCAGATGAATATCACTTTCCAACTGGGCTAATAGCGCTTGGTTAGCGAGGTTGGTAGAGCGCAGTCTGTCGTGCGGGAGACCTTGGCTCAATTCCCGGCCAGACTTCCACTCGGGATGATCTCAAGACAACTTACTTATCACCTATCACTCCCATTGTGATATAGGCCGTCGAAAAGATTACTCCATTTGCCTCTGTCCCGGGATAGTCTCTCCAGCTGGGTCTATGTTTGACCCATCTTCTTAGCATCTGCGTGCAGATCACGTCGCCATGTGTTCCTCGGCCGGCCTCTCTTCTTTTTACCCTGGTAGTTCCAGCTGAGGGCTTGTGTTGTGATGTTGTTGTCTTGCTTGCGTAAGGTGTGACCTATCCACCTCTAGCGACGTTGTTAGATATCAGCTCCTACCGGTTTCTGTTTTGTTCACTGCCATAGTTCTTCTTTGCCGATTCTATCAGGCCACCTTATGTGGAGGATTCGCCTCAGGCAATTATTGATGAATGTCTGGATCGTCTTGTTATGGTGTTTCTCCACGTCTTAGCACCGTATAAGAGGACTGACTTCACGTTGGTGTTGAAGGCCCTAACATTGCAGTTAACTGACTGGTTTCTTGATCCCCAAATTTTCTTGAGCTGCAGGAAAGTTAACCTAGCTTTGCTGAATCTGGTCTTCACATCTGCGTGTCGATGTTGCCGAGATAGGTGAAACTGTCCACCTCTTCTAGTGCTTTGCCTTGAATTATTATAGGAGATGTGCTGTTGGCATTTACTTTAAGAACTTTACTCTTCAGTCAACGGATGCTCAAGCCCAGCCTAGTTAAGTTTTATGCCAGGAAGTTGGTCTTTTTCTGTATCTGCTGCTGGGTGTGTGAAATTAGAGCAGCGAAATCCAGGTCATCCAACTGTGACCAGAGGGTCCACAGAATGCAATTCCGTGTCTGTGCTGAGTCCTTCGTATGAGTTTCTGATGATGTTGATGAGTTTCACAGGCACTCCGTAGTGTCGTTGTAGTTTCCTGTTGACACTGTCAGAGTCTTTCTCATAGTCAAGGAAGTTGACGTAGAGGTAGCTTTTCCATTCTATGGACTGATCTAGGATGATGCGCAGCGTTGCTAACTGGTCCGTGCACGAGCGATCTTTTCGGAAGCCAGCCTGCTGGTCTCGGGGGTGGTGATCGACGGTGTCTCTCATCCTATTAAGTAGGGTCCTGTTGAAAACCTTCCCAGAAACTGACAGTAGGGTGATCCCTCCAAAGTTTGTGCAGTTGCTGAGATCTCCTTTCTTTGGCAGCTTGAACAAGTTCTCTCCTTCCATTCTGATGGCATTTGTTCTTCCTCCCAAATCTTCTTGAAAAGGGGGAGGAGCACTTCAACAGTTTATCTAATTCAATACTTTCATTGGTAGGAACATAACACTTGATGACATTCATATCAAGTCTCTTCTTCTTAGTCCTGAAAGATGTTGTCATAATGCATGGGCCATGGGCTTCCCACCCAATGAGGGATCTCTCTGCTTTTTTTAGAAAGCATCAATGCCACTCGATGTGTGTGCGGCGCAGGCATCTTCCTCGTAGCCTGTAAACAACAGAGTTTCTCCCGAGGCAAGTCTCGTTTTGCCGCTTCACGTCCATCCCCGAGTATGTCAAGGCCGTAATTCCTCGTTTCTACATCCACGTGTACTGCTTTCACCACTTCGTACATGATTTTTGCATTCCATGTCCCAACGTTGATAGTAGACCTGGTCGGAGGGACGGTAGACGGTTGAGTGGCTTCCAGATGGCTTTCACCACTCCGCGTCATAGATTCCCCAGTTTGAAGTGGGCTGGGTTTCTCTTGTTGACGTTTTTGTAGGATGAATAGTTTTTATAGCGAGGTGATGCTAACTCCTGGGCAAACAACCATCTTCTTTCTCATCCGGGCTTGGGACCGGCCATGGCGGAGTTTTCCAAAATGTTTAAAAAACTATCTTTGCTTTAACAACTGCGAGCGGCTTTGCGCTACTCGGATAAGGACTTAAACCAGAGACCGTCGGAGTCAAACCGAGGGTCTCTGGTTTAATGTAAAACCTGTTAGATTTCCGACTACCCAAGAGTAGTAGACACTATAACAGATTTTAAATCTTGACTGCAAGTTGCGAAAAAGTCGGAGGTTTTCTAAATTTAATTCAATTTTGTAGCATTTTAAGATAATTGTAGTCAGTAATTTATATAACTACGAAACCCTTGGGGTTTTTGTATGTTTGCTAGAATGTGCTGAATACGCTACCTAACCTAGCTCTCATTTTCCTTGTGTTGGATTGACCTGTCGCCGCTTCGCGTTTCGTCGAATAAATAGCGAACTTTTCCCTTGCAGCCACTATGTTTAGTAACTTGAAAAGGTTTTAACCATTAAAGAAACTGTGCTGTATTTATCATTTTGAACCTTTGAAATACATGGTCTGTTTCACGACTCGTTAAACGTATTGGAAAATCTGAAAGACTTCCAGTTCGCCGTTCATTCATTTTTGAATGGAAAGTGTGGCATAGTTTATTTAAGTTGCTCAAGCTTATAATGAAAGAGTTATTTAAGAAAAACGGAAACAAATAACCCAAAACGAAACCTTATTTGGCCCAGGATTTGTTAAACAAGTTTCCTGTAAGCTAAAGAAAAAAACGTAAAAGATTTCTTCCGAAAAGTTGCGAAAACGAGCAAGATCTGCCGATCTTCAGTGCTAAACAAGATGCGAGCGAGTAGCGACAACAACCAGAAAACATTGAACTTTTTAAAACTTTTTCAATTTATCTTTTCAAAAGTTTTTGTTTTTCTTACTGTTTCTTTTCAAGTGTTAGGTTTTAGTTTTGGGATGAAATTAACCACATCCGGCATAACTGAAAAATAGGTACGCGACGCGTACATGGTCGGAAATTAAATGATTATCGATTTTTGGCTTTGGCTTTGGCTTCGAATATCTTTATATCAACAAAAACTTTCATTTTGCAAAATCTGCTTCTAAAGCGATTTTTTTTTCAAAATTCGCTCTTAGAAAGTGTTACATAAACAAGAAACAAATAAATAACAAATTAGTAACTAACAAATTACAAGAAAAAATCTGCGAGATTTCTGTTTTCGTAGGAAAGAAACTACAACTAGACCTGTTAAATCAAGCTTGGAACCACAAAACAAACATCAACTGAAAAAACAAGTTTTTTCATTAAAGAACAACACCGTAGTTAAAACCGAAGTTCTTGATGTATTTCAAATTTGAAAAATGTATAGATTTCCATTATCATCTGATCTTGACCCTCAGGCAAATCTGTGTTCAGCTTTTTGCAAATAAAAATAAGATATTTTTCTTAACTGCTAAATATACAGGTTGCAGGCTTCAATTGCTGCAAACGGTTCCCCATTTCAAACACGCAAAATTCGTAAATAAATTTTTAATACTGGGCTATCATCGAAGCAAAGCAACGATGTTCAATCAAAAATGCTCAAAATTGTTCAACTTATTTAAAATTCTGCTTTACTTGAGGTTGTCTCAGTTCTCAAGATATTTTCAAAACTGCTTTGAGTTCGCAAGGTGAAGTTTACGGCCTCTGTCGGTTGCAGTTCAGTTCTCCACTAACCTTTATACTGTCTATCCTTGCTCCGGAATCCGTCAATCATGTAGTGTATCACAGAATTTGTGTGAAAAACAAATTAAAAACCACCTATTCTCCCGCAAACGCAGTCAACTCAAGCGACATATTGAGAAGTGTACAGAACATCCGGGGTTTTCAGGCTGACGTCACCGACGTCCACCCAAACCACAACCAAAACCGCCGACATATGGAGGACATTATATAATGTCCTTCCAAAAAGGAATCTCGAAACGCATATGAGTAACAGAAAACTTGGAATGTTCTCTACTTCATACATTCCTGAAAATCAATATGAATCTTTTGATTTTCTTCTCTTCAGTTTTTTGTTCGTTTTCAAAGTATTAAAAGCGTACATCAGTAGGATTTGGGAGTAAATTAGACTGACCTATTGAGTAGGCTCTTAGTCCAGACGATTGGCACTAATGGGCATGTCCAATCCAGTCGTGCTGTTGTTTTGTTTATAAAAATACTCAAAATTTAATGTTTATTTGTAGTTGCAACAATTTTCTTTTTTCTTTCAAAACATTTTTCTTTTTTCTTTCAAAATGCGTTAAATATTTGAAATGATGTTAATTGAACCATTTTTTTGTACTCTAGCATAGTCTATGTAACCATGAAATAAGTTAAGAATGTTTGTTTTCAGACTGGAAGCGCACAGTGTCTCCGCTGTGGTCGTAACACTGAATCCAACGAGAAAAGAGATGGCTGCCTGATGATGGGTTGTAAGTTTTCACCTGTGCCAAACGTGGTGTATGACTTAAACATGCTGTCCCGACCAGGTGGCAACATGTTTCAAGTCGTTCATAATCGCCCACGCCGCTTGCGACGAACTACGTATATCCCACCCAGCTCGTTTTTCGTCAATCTCTGTACTTTGAACCACACCAACAGTTCCTGCACTTCAGAGACGAAACAAGGACAGAGGGTGAGTGGAATGTCAAATGGTTTCTGATCACAGATTTTGTGTAGTTGGTCACTCCGAAAAAGATGGTGCCTGCACATTTTACCACAATGCATTGCAAACCTTACACCACTTTCTTGTTCTAACAACACTGTGTGTGTAAAATTTGAGGTTTGCAAATTCTTACCGTGCGTTTTTATGGGTGCGTTTTTATGCGTCTCGATGTTAATGTATACTTAAGCAATGGTAGAATCGAAACTGATCTCCACACCAAACCCACAGATAAGCATCAAC
>JAOBRD020230793.1:0-34584 GCA_027575215.2 Hydrozoanthus sils
ATTTTTCGGACAATCTATCAGCCGCGGACATTATCCTCCGATATACCAGCCGCCGGAAGGGGTTTATTTACTAATTAGACAAACTCTACTAGCGGGCATGGCCTAATTGCAAATCTCGCATTCTGATTGGCTACTCTACTAGTGGTCTATAGGCCGATTGACGATGAGTAGAGAAAACCCGCGATTTTTCAAAAATGACGGCTTATTCTGCAACTCGTTTTGAAGAAGCGACAGAAGAACTTTTTGAAGAATTCGAACTTATTTAGAGCTCAGTGCTAATAGCTAAGACAAAAGAAGCAACAAAATACGGAATAAAAAATTCTAATGGTAAGTGGAACTTAACGTCCAAAATAGTCCATTCTAATTCACATGTTTTACTTTGAAAATGTTTCCTACAAACACGATAACATGATTTGAAACAAAAACAATTTTGCAACAATTTTATTCACAGACTAGTTTGCAAACCAATTTTAAATGATGCAAAAGACCACTAGTAGAGCTTGACTTAAACAGTTAGACTACTCGTTCTCGTTTTCTCTCGGCATTGATAGAAAACTCGAACTCGTAGTTTAACTGTTAAATATATGGTCTCAGTATTTCGCACAATCCTCACTATTCTCGGTCTGCACAGTGAAAGACATCGGGCAAATATTTACTCAGACAGACCTCGCACTTGGGTTGCTACAATCTAGGTGTACCCAATTACCGCGTTCCTTTCGAATCCAATGTTCGTCTTTCTTAATTGGATTTCCGCAGTTTTTACATTTAGACTTGTCATATTTTGCCTGACATGTACGCTTGGATGGAGTTGCGCTGCCAGCTTCACTGTGAAAGAAAAAGATAAAACGAGGAGTTGTTACTCGCATTGGCCGAGAGGTTCGCGTGCCTTGGGTCGCGAGTTTGAGCCCCGCTCAGACCACTGTATTGTATCCTTGAGTAACACACTTTATCAGACTTTGCCAGTCGACTTAGCTGTATAAGTGAGTACCAGTTTTTGCTGGGAGCTAACCTGCGATAGATTAGTGTCCTGTCCGTGGGGAATCAAAGACTTTCATCTTACTTTTTATTCGCAGTTTCACGTTATCATTGTTTCCATTTAGGCTCGAGAAAGGATTTAGCTTAGCCTTAGCTATCAATTGTTTCCATTGATTGTTTCTCTGACAAGTAGTAATTGAAAAAAAAACAACTAAAAAAGCCTTTTAAGCCTTCATAGCACATAATTAATTTAGCATTACTCAATGAAAACTAGTCCGGGATACCCTTTGCAATTGCTCCATCGCCTATCCTGAAAAATAACTCTGAGTTAACGCTCACATCTATATTTCCTTTTGGTGCCAAATCTTATACAAATGCTGGTAAAAAAGCAACACAAGTAAGGTTCATTCGGATGATTTGCATCTTCTTTGCACTTTAAATATCCACCCTCCCCCATTTTATATTGACGAATTTTTATACACTTTAAATTAATGTTTGAGTTACTCCTGCCAAATACTGTATCTTTGGTGCGCTGTTGTTATGCATGACTAAACTTTCGTAGTTATCATCATCATCATCATAATCATCATCTTCATCAGCATCATCATCATCATCACTATCACCATCATTATTATTATCTTTGTACCATTATTACCGCTAAAATTTATATAAAAACCCTAGCAAGATGACATTCAAAAATTAAAATGTTGAGTTGCACACCTGCTTTCTGAACCGTCTACTCTTGCAGAAACTGTGCGCTTGCGTAAGTTGATAGAACTTGAATTATCTGCCGTTGCTCCTCCCGCTTCACTTGTCGGTGTTCTGTTGTTTTCTTCCACTTCTAAAAGAAAAAAAAAGAGCTTAGTTCAAGAAAATATATCCATTTCGGTTCTCTTTGTGAGTCAATGTGAGGCTAGTCCTCTGTACTGAGTAACTGACGAGATGTCCTATATCTCCCGCCTCCCGCCAGTGTTTACAACATATCCCGGTGTTGCTAAATAGTTAAATATTCCGCCCCCCCCCTCCCCCATTCTTTGATATCCCGCTTCCCGTACCCTTTTTCGCGGGTTCCCGCCCTCCCTGCACTTCCCCCTCCCCTATCTGCTGAGTTGTGTTCCTAAAAGGTGAACCTATATTATGTCTCATACACTTTTTCATATTAAAGCACCAGTTCTGCGGTATGATTTCGAAAGAGCTACATGGTGAGAGGTTATCATTTTTTTACCATTCATAATTTTCATCACGATTTTTTCAGTTATCATCATTATATCATTTTAATATCATCACCTGTCTATTTGTCTGTTCATAGGAAGCATTTGTCTATGCCATAGCCTATTTGTAAATCGTTTCTCTGCTTTGTGAACAGAAAATACTTTCTTGCTAAAGGTACACAAGATCAAAAATGATTTTGTATGACGCTCCCGTTGTCCCTCAAAAACTGAGTTTTTCATGTTGAACGTTTGAAAGTGATGATTGTCAAATACAATAGCTCTATTAATTTTTGCCTGTCCACGCTTAAGGTCAATAAACCAGTAACCTACCAAGAGTGGGCACCAGCCCTTTTGAACTAGAAAACAGCCTGTAGTATCTTCTTGCATGTGGGTTTCGAATTACTTAACTATACATAGCCCACCATTAAACTTCCATGAGCTCTCATATATATCCCTAGCTTTTCATCCAGATTTATAAACTTCCTCTATATTTGTGCTAATGCATTAACACCTATATGGTCAAACAATCGCAAGGTGAAATACTAGATACGATGGGAATCGGGGGATGTTGTTAGCTTTTTTGTCTCCAACTAGTTCATCATAAAAATAAAACCAAGTACCTGCTTTCAAAAATTCTAGCAGCCTTGTGTTTCTCTTTTTTGGCTCTCTGCTTATGACATTTTTCAGTACATTTTCGTCTGTTAAGATGATCACAGTTTTCTTTGCACGGGTTACAGCAGTGTACACGTGCTGTCTTGTCTGATAATAACCGCTTCCAACTGCATAGAGAATTTCATCTGCTTCTGCACCCTATGGAATAGTTGAGTTGCCATATTTCTCGATCAAAAGCGTTCTTTAAAATTTAGGCCCCTCCAGTTAACCTTTGGAAGAGTGCGCACAAGTCTACATCAGTTATATTCTTCTCCTTGTACAGAAAAACATCAAATTAATTACCAGTTTCTAAATGAAAAATTTTAGCAAACGCCCCCTCAAAAAGAAAAAAATTGGTTTTAACACTCTGCATGAAAAAGAATCTAGAAAATACCGAGCTTCACACGAAAATCACGTCAGAACAGAAAGTGTTTTTGGTGAATAAGTCATGAGGTAATTTGAGTCTGTTTTAAGAGAACTAAAATCAGTTTGGCTTTTTTCTTTGCTTTTTCCATACTTAGAGTGATAACCTGAAAACCAATGATCTGTTTGCAAAATTGGTGTTTGGCGGGAGAATTCGAAAGTTAAAGCCGCGGGGGGGGGGGTACTCCCATATATTTACTATATAGGGACGTGCCGCCTGCCAGGGTGTGGTTTTTGAGGTCCTTGTCTTAGATAGGGTATACAGTTTCACTCAAGTTGTCTTAAACAGGGTTCACTTTTTGCACATATATTGTCTTATGAAGGGTTCGCTTAGTGGCGAATGTTATGCTTGGTTTTTGCCGACAAGAATAACGATGTGTGCTTTATTTAGGGTGCGAATTTTAGCATTCAGTCTTGAATAGGGTATATGTTTTTCGCTATTTGTCTTAACTTCCAAGGTTTTGCCGACTTAAATGGGGTCAGGGTTTTGGGGGTTGGGCGGGACACCCCTAGCATATTCCAAGCCAAGTACCCCCTCAGGGTTAAAGCTCACCGGGAGATTCAGTAGCCTAAAACCGGTAGAAAACTTACAGAGGTCTGGAAGAACAGCTTTAACATTGAAGTTCAAAAACTGTTGTCAAACACAACAACTCATCAAAATCTAGCAAATTTGACCTTGTGCTAGTTTTGAAGCAATACAGTTGTATTGTTATGGCATAACACAAATTCCAACTGTGCCTTGATTCTAATTGGCTGATCACTTTTGGCGGGAACTACAAATTTATTTGGTCGAAGCGCGCCGTCATCCGGGAATGCTTTGACTAATTTTTAGCGAAAAACAGTCTTTAAATCACAAAGTATTTTAAAAATATAACTGAATGGAAGAGCAGGAAGAGTGAAAGATTTTTGACAAAGAAATCTTTTTAAATAACAGCGAGAAGCTGAGCGAGAAAGAAAATGAAATTTCATAGCTGAAGATGCAGGAAAGCGAAAAAAAGGTCGTTGAGAAAGAACTTCACTGAATGGAAGCTTCGCGGATAGGTAGGATTTGATTCTTGTTTTATGATTTAAAATGATGATACTTGTACCTGAAATGTGTGAATTGTACGCGCCCATCCATGTTGTCCTTTCGCTCTTAGAAAGTCATTGTAGTCTAGTTTGTATCTGTTAACATTTTCATTATTTGAGCCATCAGACTCCTTCCCCGTCTGAAGGGCCTCTTTCGCCGAGTTTTCTTGTAATTGCTTCCCGTTTGGTTGAGAAGGTTTTCTTTCTGCAGTCCTTGCAGTGTTGCTTTTGGCTTTGGTGTCATCTGCTTCAGGTTTAGGAAAGCTGTCACTTAAGACAATGAATTTCGTTCGTTTCCCATCCGCGGATATCTCTTCGGGTTCATCCCTTGATTCAATGAAATATGTTTCACCGTTGCTAAAACCAACACTGCAATGTTTATAATAGTCCTCACACGTGTAGTTTTTTCTGATACAAACTTTGTCACCCTTCAAAAACTCATCTGTCAAATGTTTGTTGTAAACTTGACAACATATTTCATTGAGGTCATCGACGTCAACGTTTGTAAAAGCGACAACATGGCTGTCCTCAGGATTTGACAGATACTTCTTTTCTGTAATCAAGTTGTTGAATTCCTCTCGCATCCGATAGTCTGTTTTTGCCTTTCGTTTTCGCTTTGTTTTGCAGTTAGTAAGTTTTGGCAAATGGTCACCGGGCGAACGAGGTGCAAATGAAAGTTTATAGAATTTAGCTACAAAGTTGTCCTTGTCGAAATTCGGCATTTTGCCATCGAGAATCAAATCAGCGTTCTTAGTAATCACTTGAGCTCCTTCAGAGGTTCTATGATTGTGTTTAAGTGTTACAACCGCACGACGTGGTTCCAAGAAACTATACAAGTCACAAAGAACATTTCCTGGGCTAACTGACGGTAGCTGGTGGATGTCTCCCAAAAACACAACCTGCTGCAGTTTAGTGTTTCGGGTCATAATGGACATCACGAGTGATAAACTTTGTACTGACACCAGGCTTGTCTCGTCACATACCAGTAGACGGATGCTGCTGAACTTCCAAGGTTTCAATTCAATTTGATTGTCTTGTCTCTTGATTTCATTTTCTTTCTTTCTGTACTGCCAAAAACTTTGTTTGACATGGTCTATTGTGTAGGCATCAACACCTGTTCACTCTTTCAGGATACTAGCTGCTCTACCTAAAATATTGAGAAACATGTAAATACGTACAGGAAGAATGTTGAAAAAAAAGTAGAGGTGTAGAAAATGGGGGTTGAGGGGGACTATTATCCCCCCCACTTTTTAAAGTGTTGGTTAGATAAATTGTTTATGACTTAGTACTACCCTACAACACCTGACAGTGTGAATTAAGTTTTGTTTTGTTGTGTCAAATGAATAAAAGCTAAACTTTGTTAAACAGAAGTATTGACCCAATGCAATGTCAGTTACCATTTTTTCAGAGGTCAATGATTCAATGTTTTGGGGTTTACCCTTCCTCTGCCAAAAAAAATCAGTTTCATCCTGCCAGCTGCCTTGCACAACAAGCTGCCTTGTATCAACTTTATATATACTTAGGAAACTTTATATATACTTATAATATTGTTCCCTCTATTGGTATGAAAGGGGTGCTCGTCATATTTTTAGGAGTCAAAATTAGCAGTTTTGTATTGATCAACAACCCTGTTTGAGACAAAGTTATCACATTTTCAGTTTCCTTGAATACTTTCAAAATAATAAAAATAAGTGCTGAAAGACATTTTAAATAACTTTCTAATAGAATCTTGGTGATAAGTGATACTTTTATACCTCCATTTGTTGTCACTAATACCTTATCTTTGTACCAGCAGTTGTTATTCCAACAAACTCGACACTTAATAAAAGATGTTTGGTATATACTTGTTTTTAAGTATAGGCAAGGACTTTGAGTGAAAACGTTCACCAAATCAATATATGTTGGGCCAGTGGACTTTTTTGCAGTGTTTTTTGGTGTATTTGATAGATACATCATCAGTCCAAGTTCGGCTTAAATTCATCCAAAGGTTATGGATTTGCAGCAGATTTAAAAAAACTGAAAATTTGCCTGTACATACAGTGACATCATCACTTGAAAACATTAAATGTTAATATCTCCAGAACCATAAAAAGATTTGGACAAAATTTTTTCACCCCTATTCCTCATTTAGCAAGGTGTATCCACTTAGGTAACAAAATATTTCATGACATAGGCACTTTGATTTCGATTATTAATTATTTTTGAATTATATTCTCATCAAGTTCTTACTAATAATTTATTTATAACAAACTAAGAATACCTGTTGGAGCTACTAGTAAAACTTCCTCTTTTCTCCTTTTTCCTGCATCTTGGATTAAAGTAGATATCACTTGGGTTTTTCCAGTACCACCTTTGCCATGCAGTGATTACAACTACTGCCTCCTTAGCAGTCACTTCTGGTACTTTTAACTGCTCACCTTTTAACATCTGGCCAAATTGAAAATAATTAAATTAAAGTATGTTGAATTGTTCTGAACACATTTCTAATATGATTTCTAATGATCCCTGGACACAACTAAACAGTGTTGACATTCCAAGAATTCAACAGAAAAGGTGATCATTATTAATTTTTTGCTATCAGACATGTGTTTTCAAACGCATCAAGGCATTTGACTCTTCAACTTTCATGTATTGGTATGATAGTTCTTAAAGAACTATCATATTGACTGAGTGTTTTTTCAATCAGGAGTTAATAGGCTTTATCTTAAGTTCAGTTTTCCACCTGGCCCAGGTCCCTGGGCCATCAAATAAACCCTTCCATCTTATTCATTCAATGAGTATAGGAGATTTTAAGTCATTGTTATCAAATATGAGTCAACTGTTATTTGCTTGGTGGTTTGGGACAAAGGTTTCTCTGGTTTGTTGGTAAATTAGACATGTTAAACTGAAATCCACCTATACACTTGTGGTTTGAAAAAATCCTTGGACGAAAAGATTGGGTTGGTCATCATTGCTGAGTTTTTATAAGCACTTTTATTGTAACAAAGGCTCTAAAACAAACAAACCAAAGCAAATACCAACAAAGCTAGGCAGCTTAAGCCATGCTGCGGATTTTTGTTTTCAGTAAATCAAAAAGTTTGATCTTATTTTCTGCAGAAACAGTAAATATCATTCAGAAAAATGTATGCATGAGATAAGTTAAGGTGAGGAAAATTCTGTGTTTGCTACATGTTTATATCTGTTTTGAGAACTCTTTTTTCTGTTAGTGTATTTAATATATTATATTGAATACAGCATGTTTTATGTGTGCAACATGAACAGCAATGTGGAAATATTATGTACAATATGTACATATGGTGGTATTATATATAGCCTGTACAAAGCTCACCTTGCCACCACAGAATTGGTTGTTGAACCATGGCTGGTTATTCATTCTTAGTTTGATCAAGCAGTCAGTGATGGTTTTCTCATGGTCTTTGAGTGTCTTGAGTGATACAAGAGAGACAGGCTTGCCAGGTTTAATCGGCTCGGTGTACAGAATTTCTTCATTGTAAAGGTACTCTATGGAAGAACTGAAAGACTCTTCACTGTAATGAAAACCCCCAATTTTTTTTTCACGAACCGCTTTTTCTAAAAGCTGAATGCTGCGAACATAGGTGTCTCCACCATTATTCAGTAGTTCTTGCAGGGAGTTATAAACAACCAATTTGTGCTGTTCTTTAGACGGTAGATCCTTAAACAGTTTTGCATCACAAAATCCCTTAATTTTCACTTCTTGAGAAAGATAAACTCCGAATTCGTTCCTGATGATTTTACGAAACCCAAATTTCCAAGCTTCGTCACTTTTTATAGCTTCTTCCATCTTCTTTAGACTTTCCAAAGGTTGATTCTCCAAAATGGTGCTGCAAGAATGAGGGAAGAGCTGATGTGCATACTTCGTAAAGTCTGGAACCAAAAACGCCTTTCCAGTTGCTGTAGTATCAATGTGTGAGGGCAAAATAAAAGTCATAAATTAAGCTTTCAGTGTTTCAGTGCAATCTTACTAAATTTGACCTGAAGCTCAATGTAGATTCAAATAATTATTTTTATTTTTATCTGGGCCTTATTCGGCTTGTTTGTTTTTGTTTTAAAAAAAGTTGGTTGGTCCGTTGCACTGGCGACCTTGGTTGCAAATGCTTAATTTTCTGATGTTACGTGAATAGGAAGTGCCGGGTTCTTTGATACGAAGTATCTGGTCACTTTCAACCGAAACACGCATAACGACTATACTAAACAATAATTAATGTATTTACCAAACCATAATAACGTAATTTAACGGGGTTTATAATACCAAACCGGATTTAACAACCTAGCGTTAATTATCCTACGGTGACCCACAAGTGTAATGGCACAACCGCCTATCTGAGGCACAACCTCCAAATTCATGGCACTTTCGATAAATTAAACTATTGTAGGTACGGCATAAATAACTCGAAAACCAGCGGCGCAAGTGGAAACTCCACGACGGAAATAGAAATTTGGCATTTGTTGGCCATACACCGTACTGCTATCAGTCGATAAATTATAGTTAGCAAAACTAATACCCTGGTTCGTCGATCTCCTCAAAGACAAAAGACAAATTAATGCTTTTTTTTCAGCTGATATGATTGCTTGGTAGTGTTTAAGAAACCATGTCACGTTCTATGAAACGAGTTGTCTCACGTGTCATTGAAGTACGTATATACTACTGAGTACTGTATTGACACACTTACCGGTTGTCGAAAGCTTTTTGTGTATTAAAACAGCTTTGTCTGGAAAAAACCTTTCAAATGCTGAAACATAATCGAGGAGATTGGCAAAATTTAGTGGCTCATTGTTTAATTCTATCGTTTCGTCATTCATGAATTCTTTAAAATCTCCAATGTGAGTTTGGTCCACGGCACACGCCGTCAGAAATAAATAAACGAGCGCAGGCTCCACTTCAGCATCACCCCGAATCGCGTACTGAGGACTGCCAACAACTGAATACACATCTCCCTTCTTCTCTTTCTTCAAACTAAGTTTCACTTTCCACCACGGTCTTAGAAACATTTCGTGAAACTTCCCCCTTACAGTAATCTTAGTCTTACCAATTTCCTTTTCACATTCCAAAACTTGCAAAGAAATGTTTTTTAAGCTTGCGCTACGTTCTCGAATCAACCGATTATCTCTCGCCAAATTCTCTAGTTCCTGGTAATCTTCGAACTCTGTAAACTCTTCGTCGTCTTCCGGAAGAACCGTAGCACTTTCTTCTTTCCTCTCCCACATACAGAACCCTTCAACAGCTAAATCAGCAACACTACTCGACATAACTCCTGATTTTCCTTTTCTCTTTCGGCAAGAGAACAACTGGAGTTGTTGAAATGAAATTTTTCTTGTTCCTTCCGTAAAGTTTCGTCGTTGCAACTCTTGTAATTCAATAACGATTTTTCCCGCTTGTATCAATTTCTTGTAAGGACTTAATTGCTTTATTTGGCATTTCCATATTTGGGCGGGACATGTGTTGAAGCCCAGAGGGGATATGCTATTTTATTTTCTTCGAACTTTGACTTTTTTCGGTTCAACTTCGATTTTTATTTTCAAACTTCGAGTTTTGCCGGAATCTTCACCTTTTATTTTCAAACTTTGACTTCTTTCACTTTTATTTTCAAACTTCGACTTTTTAAACTTCAACTTTTGTTTTATAACTTCCCGTACTGTTTGAAGTTTCAACTTTGATTGTTAAAGTTGTTGCGCCACAAAATGGAATACACTTGACCCAAAATGTAGCAATGCAAAATGTAATAAGTTTTGAACATAATGTAACAACTGTTTAATGTGAACTGTAACTACTTCTTGATACAAAATATAACAACTGTTTTTAATACTGTATTACAGTAATCGTAATAGTATTTATTACAGTAGTAGTAATCGTGTAATCGGCTTTCTCTAAGCTGCATATTTCAAACCCATTTTGCCAACTAATGTGTTTTACGTGACTATGTATAGTTAACTCCATCGTAAGAAACAAAGTTGAAGACTTGCTTTAGGACGACCTAGCATAGGGTTTAAAGTGTGTATACATGTGTCGCGAACTACTCCAAAATGTTCGAAGTTAATGATATGCATACCATCTGCGGCGTAAGCAAAAAATTATTGGTGGGGCACAGCTGAAATTTTAATAGTTTGTCATAAGACATTCAAAAGTGAAGCAATAGGCCTTCTCGATGACAATTAGTGCTTTAATTTCAACGATGAACAAGTCCTATCACATGGAAATCATACAATTATGCAGTAAGATTGAGATAATAAATGATAATTACATGGAAACAAGAATCAACTTACGTAATAACGAGTAATAGAGTCAATAACTGATCCTACGATCGCATAGCAAACGAAAGTGAACAAAATGTCCATCTGACATAGGAAGCCTTTGTCCGCCCTGGTATAGCACCAGCGCCCGAATGGTGTTGAAAAGGTTTTCAGGTGACGATCCGACGTGCGCAGGGGGACGCTGTGATATCCGTTCCAAGCATCTGTCACCGTTTTCAAGGTGTCTTTTGGGATTCTGCGTGCCAGGTGAAAGGGAGACTCGGATGCGAAGGTTTCCCTCTTGCAAAAATTGTTGAGGGGTGACAGATCAACTGTGCGGCGCGGGGACCCGTCATGCTTCCGTGTGATCACCATACGGTGGCACCAGGTCACAGGTTCGCCATATGGTACGCGCTCGATAACACCTAGCGCCTCGTCACGTAGGAGATCTTCGTAGACCCGTTGCTGCCAGTGAAGTGGGATACTGGCCGGGGTGTGGCGCTGGGTTCCACGTGTATCTTGATTGGTGGTCCGTCCATGCAAGGTAGCGGTTGGTGGGGGCAAGTGTTGAATGTTGAGGGGCCGTATCTTTCCAGGAACCAGGTTGTCATTCGTTGGTTGTTATCTGGTGTGCATGGGAACGGGAGTTCTGATGGGCGTGGCGGTTGGGCTCGACGCTGTGGGCAAGAGCACGTGGGACTGTTTGGCGTAGATGGTATATTGCAGCCGTCGTGAAGTGAGCGCGTGGCTTTGATTGGCGGTGTCCACCTTTTCTCGTCGGGTTGATGGTCATCAGTGCTGTCCGGGCCCGGGAAGCCGTTCGCCAGGAGGCCAAGGTTTGAGGAGCGACTCGTACATAACATGGACCGAACTGCTAACGTAAACCATGGAGCGACATGATGACTCTACACCTTGAGGGGATTTTGTAGTAAGCTTGGCGAAGATCGCTCCTTCTATGGCGATAGGTGAGCGTTTAGCAGCGGATAAGCTCATCTGGATTGTGCAGGTGGTCACGAGAGAAGCCGTAGGCAAGGAAGTTGGCTAGCGCCCAAAGGTCAGACTGCGCTCCGGTGTCTACAATCGCGGATACATCAGCAAGGGGCGAAGGATTGTGGCACGATTTGCCTCTGCTCGTGTATTGTGGGCTGTCCAGCTCAATGGTGATGGGCCCCCGTGGGTGATCACGGAGGCGGGTCTGTCTCCATTCCCCCTTGGAGAAGATTTGGTGACTCAGTGTCTTAGCAACGGATCCGTGTGTTGTTGGGGTATCATCACGGGCACCGTTGTAGGATGAGGTGTCCATGGCCTGAAAAGCTGCAATCTGTGAGATAGGGTCGGACTCGACAGCTTGAATGTTGGTCTTGGGGGTCTGGGGCGACCGACGCTGGCGCTGATTCCGACGACGTGTTCTGAAGCAGTTGATGCACACCTGGTGTGGTTTTGGTGTTCCAGCCTCTGGCGCCTTCTGTGAAGATCTTGAAGCTGGCTTTGCAATCTGGACAATGGAGACCTTGTCCCTGTCCGACGGGGCTGGAGCAGGGGGCGGGGCCACAGGTGGGGCTTGTCTGCTCTGTTTAAATGTAGAGATGGTAGAGAATGTTCCCGAGGGAAGGGCATTTCGAGCCACTTCTTTATTCTCCACGAGTGCTATGACGTCATTGACTGGCTTAGTTAGAATATCTGCAGTCCCCAGTACGTCTCGGCGGATATCGGGTCGGAAAGACCGTTGAGCAGTACATCCCGGATAACGTGGTCAATATAGTCGACGTTCTTTCCGCACTTGCATTTCGCGCTAAAGGCACAGGTCTCGTGCCGCTCTTGGTGCAACTGCAAGTTCGTTGCGGAGGACACATGTTGCAACAGGAATAACGGCAAGGGAACACATGGCTTTGAGGAGGTCCGTTAGATCCCCGGATGTGATGTTTGGATTAGTCTTGAGTAAACTGTCGCCTAACTCCGCTATGATGGGGCTGATGCCATTTATGAACACTTCCCAGCGCCGCAAGAAGATGTTCCATTCTTCGACTGACACGCCAATGTCGACTGTTGGTCGTGCTAATTTGGGTCCTCTTGTGGGTGTTGGTGCTGGTGGGCTGTTAAGTGCGGACCCTGTGGTGTGTCCCACGGTGTGGTTGCTCAACAGGGCGATGGTAATCGATTCTGGAACGTCCTGAGTCTGGAACTCGCAGCCAGGGATAGTACAGGTGATCACAACCATACTTTACGACTCGTTCATGAAGCAATAGGCCTTCTCGATGACAATTAGTGCTTTAATTTCAACGATGAACGAGTCCTATCACATGGAAATTATACAATTATGCAGTAAGATTAAGATAATACATGATAATTACATGGAAACAACTTACGTAATAACGAGTAATAGAGTCAATAACTGATCCTACGATCGCATAACAAACGAAAGTGAATAAAATGTTCCACCAACGATACATTCTACAACTCTTGGTCAGCAGTAACTCTGCAAAAAGTTACTGTTGTTAACCATAAAATTATTGGGGGGGCAGTGCCCCCCCGGTTCCGCCGTCCATGATACATAGTTTATTCGGGGTGCATGCTTTATAGCGCTCGGAAAAATTTTGAATGTAAAGTTTAGTTAATAATCAGATAATCTTGTATTACGGTCAACTCGAGATCATTACTACAATCAGCTTCATATTGTTTCACACGCTTTTTTTATTAGAACAACGACAGGCTCAGATCGGCCAAAATTTAATAACAATTTAAGAACAAGCCGAGGCTCGGCCTCAATAGCTGATTTTTTTAAAATTTTAATAGGGAGCAGTGCAGAATAAAAAAAGACGATTCGCAGCTTTAATCCTGAGATAATCGTTAGAAATTGACTCGCGAATCCATGAAATGCGCCAGGTAGAACTTGATCAAAAACCTGCCAAGCAATTCGTTTTCCAATACAAGTGTTGCAATCCTTCGGCTTAGCTTTTAGTCGATGTAAGTCACATTAAGAAACTTTAATTTATGACCAATTTGAGGCTGAAGTCGCCAGATAAAACTAAGACGTATGATCCTAGGCCAAATGACTGGTTCTTATATAAAAAAGGCGTGTACAGTATGCGATGTTTGAACGAAGCCGGTCAGAATCGTAGAATGATGCGACAATCGCCTGCAACTATATGACCTCGTCTCAATGGCCGAAAGACACCTGCAACTATATGACATCTTCTCATTGGCCGAAAGACACCTGCAACTGTTTGACCTCTTCTCAATGGCCAAAGACACCAGGTGTCTTCCACTTCTTTCCTGTGGGGAAAACAACACGTCTTCGAATATATGTACCAAACGGCCTCAAAATGGCACAAAAACCAGAACAAAACACATGAAGACAACACATAAGAGACAAGTGAAGTTTATTTCAAACTAGGTAGTAATTTGTTCGTATTTAGTGATTCAAAAGAATTTCCTATACATTCTCTTATACGGTCAGTGTTACTTACGTATTAGCTAACACTAAGTACATGAAGTCGGTAGTACTAAGGCTCGTAGATGCATTAAAAAAAGTCGAGTTTTACGTTTGGGAAGCCTGTGCCGTATCAAAAATAATAATTATGTTTTTAGAATGATCTTCAATTGTCGGCATTTTTCAGCCTTGTGTTCTTATAAGAAAAGTTCTATTGAATAAAAACAGCCATGTAGTTCAGTTTGGTCAAATATTATTCTGGTTTGTTTTAACTCTTGTCATAACTCAATTATAACAGTAAATTTACTTTTGAAAACATTCCAAACAGCCCTTCGCATTTCTCTCATTCGAAAACAATATACAATAGGGTTTATAAGCGAGCTTGCCATTATGATTATTAAGGAAGCGTCATGTGCGGTTGCATGGGGTGTAGTAGTGTATCCTGTGGCTCTAGTAGTTACCATGATGGCAACTCTTGCACACAGATAAGGAACATTACTTAACACAAAAAGTAACAGTAGTATCATCATGGTCAAGGAATGCCTTTTGATTTTCTTTATATCTTGAAGCCGATTCTGTAAATGGGCGACGAACTTCGCTTCGGTGTGAACAGTCTTTTCAATCGTATGCACAGTATGAAATGTGATCATGTTTGCAGTTGTGACAAGGATCGTTTCAAAAATTATAACCGAAATTGCAAGCAAACTCCAGACAGTCACGTTTATCATATAAACCGATACTACAACGAGGAGACATGTCAACTGGATAACCTCCGCTACAACAACTCGTGGAATCGTAACCGTTTTGGGGTAGCGAAGATTAAAGTGCAGAGCCATGCACCTGTCAATGCTGATTATTGCTATGCTAAACAAAGACGAACCTACCATCAATGTACCAAAGCACGAGTAGAAGTCGTCGAGAATACAGTAAAAGTTGTATAGGCCTTCTATTTGAAAGGCGCGCGAAATAATTGCGCAAGGTTGTACAATCGCTCCAGTAAGCAAATCTGCAGTTGCCAGGAAGCACAGAGCGATGTTGGACGGGCTGTGAAGAGACGCGTTTTTCACTATGGCCATGGTAACGAGAATGTTAGCAAGCACTGCGACTGCACCCGTGAAACTGTTGATGACTCAAAACAAAATATTCGTAGTGTACATGGTGCTGATATCCGCTTTCAACATGTATGTGAATTCGTTGCATTTTATAATTTCGCCGGGAAAAGACGAGTTGTTAACTGTTGACATGTTGCCTACTTTTGATAAACACGACTGTGTCCTTTTTAAGGGCAGTTCCGTTACACTTTTTGAATCACGGCATCTTTCATCTTTTTATGGTCTTTTTTGAGTAACTTACCAGAACCTGGTTTTTTTTTTTATTTATTTATTTATACTTATTTTATTAAAACTCGTCACTCAAATAAATATTTACATACAGACTCAAAAGACGATATAATCGGGCGTGACAGGAGGTAGTATTAGGACAAACTCAGTTGGCAACCTACCACCTTTTAGATTTAAAAAACATAAAATTTTAATATATAAACTGAACTATCATGTATACAGTACACAACGAGTTCATTCAAATACAAACTTGAATTGGTAAATTTATTATGGCGGTGAATAAGATGGCAAAATATTTTCATAGTGATCTAAAAGCAATTTTTTGATGTTTTCAATTTAGTTTTTAAAGTTCCTGGCCAAGCTATTCCATGGGTTTCTTGGTTGGGGGGCAAACAGTCATCCGCTTACCTTCTCGGCTCGCTAAGTATCCACCACTAGTCACCTCCGCACTTCGGGAAGTCAGTATATGTTCATTATTTTCCTCCCGCATTTTTGTTGTTTTTCTTTAAAAATGTATATTCAAATTGATCGGAAAATTCAGCCCGATCGCGGAACCAATTTCATCTTCTGTGCCTACTTGCGGGCCCAAAAAGAAACCGAACACTGATATATTTGAGGCTACAGCCCTCAAAACATTTAAGAACATCTTGTCACTACTTCAAAGTTAGAATTTCTTATAAAAAAAGTTTACTTACTTTCAAAGCAATGAACAAAATGGATTTATAAAGTCAAAATTGTGACGTGTAACAATTGTACACGTTGTCCAATGATGAATGCTCCATAAATGACATTCTACACTGGTGTACTTTTTACATGCATCTTCCTAGGAAACTTACAAGAAACAATTTATAAGGCATTTCACACTCATGCGCAGTGCATATATCCCACTGTTTTGGCGGGCCACGTGTCTTAGAATTGAAATGTTATGGTTTCCGAGATATAAAATTGTTTTTGCCTTTGTACGGTGATTCTTTACGATTTCCAGTGTTTATTTCCCATTGTTTTGTCCGGGCAACAGGATTCGGTGACATTTGCAAGACCTGTGGTCTGTAAAAACAGTGGGATATACGCACTGCGCATGAGTGTGAAAATACCTAATTGAGATCATTGCTAGTTATTGAACTTTTGAAATTAAGAATGAGTTTATTTCTTGTGTACTCTAGGCCAGTCGAAAAGCTTGACAGATTTTATAACCCAAATAACACGCAGGGTGCTGTGAGCCTGCTGTTGAAAGTAACCTTATCCGAGCACAGATTGCTTCGGTTACCTTTAGAGCTGTGTTTTTAACGCGACAAAAGAAGCAAGTTTTAGTGTCACTGTGATTAACAATCACTAATTATGAATGTCTTTATTTTTGATAAATTCAGCAAGCAGCGAGCTTAAACAGGCGGCAAATAGAGTGAAGTTGCAAGCTGAGCAGCAATGTCCTCGTAACTCCACGTGAATGATGATAAAAAGATAAAATATATAAAAATTTAACGGTTTTCACGCGTTAAAATTTAAAAATACCTTTGTGGAAGGCTTCAACATGAATGATACTTTCTACCAATAATTTTCCTTTTTGCCTGACAGCGAATCATAAAACCTTTTCGGCACCAACGATATAAACGAAAGCGCTACAATACGAAATGGCATTAAGAAAACAGTAGAAAACAAGATAGTTTTTCAGTTTTCTTCAGGGCAAGATTGGTTCACGTGCTTGGTGCGCGCTCTTTTCAAATAAGGACAACTGGGCTTCGTTAAACATGGACTCCACTATCGCCAAAATAAGAGGATCTCCGTCATAAAAGCGACCCCCTAAACCGTATTTTAAATTACGGGTATTTGAATTATTTTCTCCATGTTCATTTTTTCCCGTAAGTGCCATTAAAAGTTAAAAAAAGAGATAAGACGACTTGTTTATGTGTTAACGTGTCGCGCTGTATTTACAGTTATAGTAGCAATTTACAGTTTTGAGGAGGGAATAAAATCGCCGGAGCACTTTTTGACTACCTGTGTATGTGAGAAGAGGCTTCTACGGATTGTTTTATTGCCTTCTTTTCACGGTTTACATGTTTCAGCAAACCTCGGGAGGAAGACAACAACTTACCGAATGTTTACAATGATATAAAATTTTCAAAACCGAAAAACGCAGAAATTGATGCAAGGAACTTTTTTTGCAATACAAGATTTACGTGTTGGGCGAAGCTGCACAAAGCATTCAGAAAACCTCTTCTCACACAGACGGTTAGTGACATTAGAAACTTGTATAGATAACGTTTTGCACTCGAAGTACGAGATACGCATACTAATTACAGCAAATGTAAATAAAGTTAAAAACTCGTTGTATACAAAGATGCAAAAAGATAAAAATGGAGTATAAGCAAGTAAAAAAGTACACATTAAAACCGTCTTCGTATGAATTACTTCACTACTTAGAGAAGGAAACAAGAAATGTAAAAAGAATTGACTATTTTTAAACGAGCATCCACAAAGATGACTTTTGTTTCAGTGCAAAGTTTGTCTCACAAAACTAAACCGTTCTAGTCATTTGAATAAAAGCTCGAGATCATCCTTGGAAATGAGGATCAAGCATTCCTAGAAGGCATTTCACAGCTTGCAAAGGATCTTGGAAGGCCTTTACTCGTTGTAGCCATTTGCGCCAGTCCCTCCTCGGCTTGCGTGGGGTGTATTTACAAGGGGTGGGTGGGACTAACGAAAATGGTTGACTAAATGCCGTTTTCGTCTTGGTTTGTTGTTTCCTGGCTTCCATCTTGTATTTTCGTTCTGTTATACTGTGAATAGATCTTATTTTGTCCAGGATTTTCGGTGTTTCGAGCACATCCTGTTTAAGAAATAAAAGAGTAATCGTTAAAATAGAGTTTTCGTGTTTTTCAGATTTCGGCAGACAATCTGTTTATTACTAATAGTTACTTACACTTACATTGTTGCACTTTATAGAACTTTTCATAAATGACGGCGATTTCAATATTATTTTGCATGCAGTTAGCCCTCCTAGCCTCGTTCTTGAGTTAAACTTTCAAAAAAATTTGTTACCCAAAGCGAGGCTAGAAAGGCTAACTTGAATGCACACAAAAGAATTTTAAAATCGCTGCTGTTTGTGAAAAAGGTCTGTATCATAAGCAATACTACGTATAACAAAAACAACGTGTAAATAATAAAAGAAAATATCCTTAACAACTAAACTGTTTAACGAGCGAAAACTCCGCCAATATACGTTTCTACCATCGAATATCCTTGGCATAGAATGACGCAATACAATGTTAGGGGATAGCAAATGGAGATGGAGATCCGAGACAGCATTCTGAGATTAGTACAGCCTGCAAAGCAAGCGTTTTACGAAGTTTGGGACGCGCGGGAAATGGAGCGAACAAAAAAATGGACGTATGCTCGCTCCATTTCCTGCGCGTTCAAACTTCGTGAAACGCTTGCTACGCACGCTAAGATCAGTTGAGCACTGCAACAAGACATCATATTAGAAAAAATACAACTAAACTATTTATTGACTAAGTCAATACCTGTCGAATCCGGCCATGCCTGACGAGTAGGGTCAGAAGAAAGCAAGTATTGACAAAGATTGGACTTTTCTTCTCCCGGTAGACGCTGAGGAGTTCCACAAGGGTTACAATCGAGTCTGGTATTTCATAGACCGCGCGGTAGGCTGTAGGGCACTGGAAACCAACATAGTAATGGCGTCAGTGCCTTTATAACGGCGTAGTTCTTTTTTAAGTACTTTTCAATTTCAATACTGGTTATCAATGCTTTACAAAGCTTTTTACAAGATTAACACGTTATAAGTGATTTACCTTGATGCGATGATGGTTAAAGGAGTGTTGTCCAATACACACGATGCAATCATGTGTATGGGCTGAAGCATGGAACCCGTCAAGAACAGAAAATCCTTGAATGTAGTTTGAAATTCTGGCCCGCCGAGTCGTAAAAGTTAGTCAGAAATATCTACCATTAGTCAAGTGTTTTTGCTTTTCTTATGAAATATAAAAGCCCAGGGCTTAAACGTGGAATTTTCGGGTACCGTAGAGTAGGTTGAAACCAACCTCGCCCCAGGGTCTCTCCCCCCCCATCCCCCCGGGAACGACATTGTGGTGAAACACGTTCCTAGCACTGCGCATGCCTACACACAACTGCATGAATACGAGGATCTTTGTTTATTTTTCAGGAAGAGGTTGTTGTTCTTTCAGCGTAAGGAATTTAGTGCACCTTTATTGCTTCTTACCTTAGAGACGTTAATGAGAATGCACACGGACTGTTTGATGATCTCCATGTGAGGCAAACTACGATTGCACTTGCGCATGAGTTCGTAAATGACCCGCAAAGCACCAACCCTTGCAACATCTTCACAACATACTGACGAGAGTCGAGTCACCAGCTCTGAAGAGACAAGTTCAAAATACCATCAGTGACTTACAATTCTTAACAGAAAACTTTTAATTACAATCAAAACTACCATCCTCTAGCCATAATTACTGTAATACAAATAGTTTGCGCTAATGTAAGTGCTTTAGCAGTTTGCTTGCAATGAAATTATTTTTACAGTTAATCAAAAACTGACGGTGACGTTTTCACCAAAACCTGTAAATTCCTTTGGCAAAGAAACCCACTCAAACACAACCCGCATTACACAATAAAAATACACATGGCTATTAAAACTTGCGCTCAGGTTACGAAAATTTTGCCTTTGGTACCTTTGGTACTTTGCAAGCTAATTGAGTTCTGTGAGTTCCAAGACAAAATGAGTTCAAACTGTTTAACTACCTTTAAAACACTTACCAAGGCTAACCAAGGCGTCAAGGATAGTTGTTTGGTTCCTGCAGCTTAGTAAGTAGTCCAACGCTGAGCGTGTGCGATTGCAAAGCTTCATGGGTTCTGTGGCAACGGAGTTAGCCGTCGCAATCCGCTTGCGGGCTTTTTTCACCTCGGCGTTTGTCACCCGATTTCGAACTTTGTAGCCGCGCCAAAAAGCCTGTTGCAACACGAAAATTAGCTCCCCAACTCTAATATCCTTAATACAGTAAATGTAAGAACCTGTTAGACTAAAATTCTCATTTTAAACAACCTTTATCCAAATTACGTATGTAGTCTAAAACTCTCAATAGATTTTTATTTTACAAAAATGAAGCATAGACAAAGGTTTCAGTCAGTAAGATTCACTAAATGAACTCAAAGGATTTGACTTTTACAACATGCTAGCAAAATAAATTTGCTATCATCGAAACTGTTTTCAAGTAATTGCTTAATACGACAATAAATTCCAGATCACATATTCCTCCAGTAGCTATCTGTACTGATCGCTAGTGCCCATACATTTAAGAGCCTAGGTAGCTTAAATTTCCAATAGATACCAATTCAATAAGAACCCTATTTAGGCTATGTTCGAAAATCTGGGTTATACACGGGGTTTTGCTGTATCTTTCAAATCTAAAAGATAAACGCTTCCTGTTCCTAACACGAAACACGGCAGTACGTCACACTACTCATCTTATAATTTGTTGGCAACATTTCTTGTATTCAAGCCGTCAGCGAACAAAATGGCGTATACAAAAAGGGTTTGCATGTGTTACATTATATCCGTGCAGAGAAGACAAACGAGGCGTTTACCTGTATGATTTGAGCGGCGTTGTGCATTTTCTTCACGTATCGTCTGGCAAGCCACACCCTCGCATACCGCTGCAGCACAACAGCAGTACGGCACTTTGTCGCTATGTATCGTTTCGTCCCCCGCTGGAGAGTGACTGTTGCGTGGCGGATGGTGAGGAACTTCTTTCGATCAAGGGACGCACGCCACCAGCGCTGTGTGAGGAACGTGTAAGCAGTTTGACTAATTTTCTTGTAAAATTATGTGTTAAAAAGCACTACATTCTTTTTCCGTTCGAATAGACTACCGGCGCATGCGCGTGCTCAGCCTTGTAAAATAATAACAATAGTCGTTAGACATGTACAAAAATATAAAGGGGAGTTGCAGTTTTTTTTATTAATGAAACTCTAGGCGAGTTTCTGCTCACGTCATTATTTACACTCTGCTTCATTAGAATACAACTTATGGCGAAGAAAGAACAAAGACAAACAACGACTGACTTTAAAAACCGAGAATACTTATAAAAAGTAAAGAGTGACCGAGCTTTCGGTTCCATAAGTGTAGTTTCAAAGAGGAAATCTTTTTTAAAAACGATAGATAAACTGAGTTGTAAAGAAATTAGCAAAGCAAACAATTGCTTAAAAATTGAAAATCATGACAGCGACATTTTACACTAGGAAAAGATGCGACAAAAACATCAAAAAATGTGGGAACAAGCGACATCTGAGCACCCCTTTGTTAGCTTCTTGGAAGTGAAAAGGTGGAAAGAGAGAAAAAAATTCTTTAAGGTCATTTGAAAAATTCTATCAGAAAGCGCCCACTTTTACTTCAGTACAAAATGTGGTGCTTCCTCAGACCTCTAGCAAAAACTCCTGCGAGTTCAAGACAATTCAAATGTCTTAAAAATATGAAAATCATAATTTTTCTTAGGATATCATCTCGCATACTTGACAGTGCACAGATGGTTCCAAAGAAACCAGACATCCTATAATAACGAATGGTATTGGATATCGAGAGTTGTTTACCTAATCTCTCTTACCAAACACTTACTCTAAATGTCTAGGTAGAAATAATTTCTATTCTGTACCTGAATTGCAACTACAGAGTTAATCTGTTGTCTAGCCAACGCGACAGCGCATGCCTGACGGTAAAACCGCTGAATTCGTATGGCAGACGAATGAAAAAGAGCAGCAGCGCTAAAACGCAGGAGCCGTGATCTTCGCTCAGCTTTGAGGCGCTGAAAAGGAATTGGCAAATATTGAACCACATTAGCAACTTCAAAATGAAGAAAACACGTTAAAGTACTTAATATCAAAATCTTTTGGTTAAGGTGATACTTGTCATTCATTGCAATATAGGAAAACGATTAATTTACTACAACGGGGTTCACACTAACATGAGGAATGAAATTTCATGACTTATCCATGACCTTGGCCATTTCCCCAAATACCATGACTTTTCCGAATCTGAAAAATGCATTTTCAAACTCCATGATTTTTCATGACCGTGTGAATAAACTCTGCACAAAATTTTGCAATCCGTTACCAGAAGGAATGTAAGATGACAGAAACTGTGCTCAATGAAAACCTTTGTTAATTAAACGAGCTTCACTTCGTATTATGACTTTCACATATGTTCTTTAGTACTTCAGTAGGCTTTAATACTTCGTTTTATCGGGGTTCGTCGAAGCTCTCTATTTGACTCACCTCGACTCGGCACCTGGAGAGCCAACCACGTGTGGCAGCTTGAATAACAAGAGCAGCATGTACACGATGAAGCGTCTGTCGACAACTCCATCCTCGGTACATAGCTTGGATGATGATGGCTGCACTCTTAAGACGTCGGAACTTTTCCCTTTCTGACCTACATTTCATGAAAGCACGGTAATGCGACTGGATCACCAGTGCTGCCCTGGCACGCCTAATTGTACGCCTGACACGCCATCCACGGAAGAACGCCTGTAGCAACAAAGAGAAAAGCGATTTTACCTCATTATACATAGATTAAATATGTAATGCGGCTTGCAATGGCTTGCACTACATCTTATTTAATCTGGACACGAAATCCTTTTTACCTTTTTGTACTTCGCTCCAATTCTCCGCTCTAAGACAGATTTAGGGAGTTTTAAAACAACTTATACATGAGCTTTCTATTACTCGCTTACCGTTTTATATTTTAATCATAACAATCTCGAAATTTAACAAAACTGGTTACTGACCAAAGAAAAATAAAGAACTACATGAACCATATCATGTCGCCTTGTTTTTTCATTTCCGGAATAAAATTTTAGACTTTAAAATAAAGGTTCTCATTAAACGCTTCTTAAATTTTGATTTTTATTGATATCAAAAACAAGCTAACATTGATAGCACTTTTCGACATTCGAGCTTCAAATTCGGAAGAAAAAACGCATTTTTTGTTGTACTCGAAATTCAAACAACTATGGAAAGACAGATGCACTGTGGGTAGTTTTCAGGTAAATTGTAATAAGAACTTTACGTAAAACATTTTATGCACAGATAAATATCTTTACTGAACAACTCAAGACCGCTGGCTATAAAAGAAGTGTGTGCGTTATTGAAAACCCGCACATCACGAGATGTTCAGCAACAAATAAAGAAGTCGTTAAAAATTGTTGAACGATAAATGGGTGAAGCTCAGCTATAAGAATCTTTTGCATCAAATAATGCTTTGAAAGATTAAAGGTTACGTTTCACTTAATGTAGGTTTATCATGCCCCACAGTTCCACAAACTGCGCATGACTAATTATACCGTTGAGAATACGGGACCCGTTATTACCAACTGACCTGGATTGTAACAATTGCTTTCCGCGTGCAGAGGTAGCTTCTTCGGACTTCCCGTCCCAGGTCCATTGAATAGTAATACTTTTGAATAACAGCAACCGCTGACTTCATGCGACAGAAGCTTCTCTTGTCTTTCAACATACGTACAAAGGCCTGAATGCGAATAGTTGAATCTCGTAGCTTTTTATATGCATCTCTTTCTCGACGACCCCGAAAGGAAGCTTGCAAACAGATAACAGCACACCTCATTTTCTGATACTGTTTCTGCAACTGCCGTCCAGAAATTCTGGCCCTAAATCTTTGTTGGAGAACTACTGCAGCCTTTCGCATGGTCTTATACCGCTGACGTGCTTGATTACGGCGCACTATTGCTTGTAGCCTAGTAACCACAGTTCTAGTTTGGTAGTAATGCTTCCTTGCAGCCATTCCACGGAAAACAGCTTGTAACAGTATTGCCGCCCTCAATTTCTTAGTGACCTTCCTTGCAGAGTATCCACGGAACAAGGCCTGAATGGAAATTACAGCGCCCCTAGCGACATGGTAATCAGAGAAGTCTTTCAACATCTGTTTATAACTCCTAAAGAAGCTTTGGATCTTTAAAGCAGCTAGTCTTTGTTTGATGCGTTCTGCCTTCAACTGAAGCAGCACACGGCGGGCAATGAGCGCACGCCATTCAGTCTGGATGAGCAGTGCACTTTGTTGCATAACCAAGTACTTTTCACGAGCAATTTTACACGCCCTGTTGAGAGTATAAGAGAAGCTTTATCATAAAAATAAATTAAACTTACTTTACTGTAAACAACACAGAAAAACGACATTAAATCAAAATTGTACAAAAGTTAAAAGTTGATTTAAGAAAACGTTTTCGATTCATAAATTCATCTTCAGGTAAAAAAAAAAGATGACTAAAGATGACTTTATGAATCGAAAACGTTTGTATTGAAGCCAACTTTTTAACTTTTATGCCATTTTGTTGTTTTACTTTACTGTATTACTTAGGTTGTTCTGTTTGTGACAAGCTTTTTATCAGAGGAACTGAAATAGATTAGATGTTTTATTGAACATCCGAGAGATGTTGAACTCAACGACGCCTCAATCTTCAAACCAGTAGCACATCATTTTAATCTCCCAGGACACTCATGAACATGCATACTTGTACTCTCCTACGCAACCGTCATTAGTAGGGAGATTTATCACGTATACGCGAGACGCGAACGTGAAATGTGATCACGTCAGTAAGATTTTCTCGCATCTGTGGTTTCACGTTTGCCGTACTTACGCCAAAGTAAGAGTTTTCGCGTTTGATATTTACTCGAGATTTTTTATCTTTTTCAAGCATAAAATTAGATAAAAGGTAAAGGGATGTTATGCTTAATTTTCAGTTAGCTAAATTGAAGAAACAACACAACAAATTGTTCAGTTAGTGCCAATTGGCTATTTTCATCAAGGGGAATCAAACAGTTGTTAATTGTTGTAAAAATATTTTTTCTTTGCTTATATGTACTTTCAGAACAAGAATTTAATTGCTTTTAATTTACTTGACACTAGTCAACGTGAAGCTAAAACCAAATAAAACAAGACAAACAACGGCAGACGGCAAATTGACGTTTGCCGTCTCACTTATACGCGGTGCTAAATCTCACTAATAGTGAGTCTCCCTGCGTGGGGTGGGCGCAGGGAGACTGACACTAATGACGGCTGCGAAGGGGACTAGAATATTTGCGGCAATATGAAAAACAATGGCTGTAATAAGTCTCGCAAGGAACTGAAATCAGTTTTCAAACTCGCTACATTCACACCTAATGGAACTTAATAATAGTTTTCATTCGTTTGATTATCTTGACATGTTTCTATTCCAACCAACCATTGTTTTGCATTTGTTAAAATTTCTATAAAAATCCCACATTTTATAGTTTTTTTAATTTGCTCCGACGAAGGGCTAACACTCGAAACAATAAAATATTCCTATGGCGATGATTAATAATATTAATAGCTTATCAAAGCAAGAGAACTTAAACGAGGTGATGATAAATAAATAAACATCTAGCATGCGTATCGCCCTTACTTGCAGTCGTGGACTGAATTGCGAAAGACGAAGCTCAACGAGGTCGGATCGAAAGCATGTAAAGGCGCACTCTTACACACAGACAAAGGAGACCTCGGAACACAGCTTCATAGCATGATAGAATTTGCAGAATCTCGACTTTGTTGAGGGAGGAAAACCGGGGTACCCAGAGAAAAACCTTGAAATAGATTGAGATCGGCAAATCTCAGCCCTCTTGCGGAACTCCACAGAGGCGGGAGACTCGAGTGCTAACTGCTCGGCCATCCTGATCTATCAAATCCGAGTACTTTTGGTAGAAAAAAGCGCAATGCATACAAAACATCATTAAATTTTTTACCTCGTGGCTCTGTATCGTTCCTGTAACAGGCATACTGAGCTCTTTAACAGCTTATAGTTGGTAACTGCAAGCTTCATACGGACGAGTGACTGTAGTTTGACTGCTGCTATGCGCATCCTCTGATACCGTGTCCGTTCCAGATGCATTCTGTAGTACTTCTGCAAAGTTATCACAGCAAGAATCTGTCTTCTTAGTTCGCGAGCTTTCCAACCGCGAAAGTACGCCTGAATCGTAAAACAAGAATCCCTAAGCAAAGTGAAGTTTGCTCGTTGTCTTTGAGCTGTTCTGGTCGCCCTGTATCGCCCCTGAATCAACAAAGCAGATTCTTTAAGGGTAACGTAGCGTCTTCTCTGAGCCCAGCCGCGTACTTCTGTTTGAACCGTTACTGCGGCCCACTTGAGTACCAAGTAGTCCTGCCTGTGATATTTCATTGCTTGTTGGGCCCGGAAACGACTCTGCAGAATACGAGCTGCTTCAAGAGCGTTTTTGAAGTCCCTACGAGCCAGGTACCCTGAAACAGGAAAAATTAAATTTAGTGTCAGCAAAATTTATTGAACTAAAAAAAGGAGAGAAAAAGCTCAGTAAAATCAAACCGCCAGAACCCGAACATTCACTAACAGAGTTCACATCGAGAACGAGGAATGAAATTCCATGACCTGTGCTTGACCAAATGCCATTTTCCCTGACCGAGAAAGAATGAGAAACCAAGCAATCCATAGGTTACTCACAACTTTAATTGAACTGTTGATGTCAATTACACATCCTGAACACTGAAAGACTGCATAACATTTTTGAAATTTGAACATGCTAGTTTAATAAAAATTTATCAAACATTTATTTTTGAGATCATAGGTTTTCTCAACACTAAATCGTAACTTTTCCATGCCCTGGCCAATGCCTTTAAATTCAAAGACTTTTCCAGACCAGAGTAATGTATTTTCAAACTCCATGGCTTTTCATGACCGCGTGAACCTCGATTAGGAAAGAAATCTCTCTATGAAGAACTAAATCAAGTTCGCCTGCTTCGTACTGTAACTGCACCTGAATCCCCTAAAATCTTTGGCTGACTTAAATGTTGTTGTTAGTATTTTTATAAATTCCAAAACTAGTCTCAATCTTGCATACAAAAATTATGAGTGAGCATAATGAACTGAATTGAATAACTGTTAAAGCTGGATTTACCTCGTAGTGCTGCTTGTAATGTGATGGCTGCCATCTTCTGCTGTATGAACCATAAACGTGCCTTACTTCCCCTGTACCACGACTGGATGAGCACTGCTGCCTTCATCTGCCTCACGTATTCCCTTGCTTTGAACCCACGATAAAACGATTGGATGCATATAACAGCTTTCCTCAATCTCTGGTAGTTTCTAGCCACCCCGCGACCAAGCATGAAGGCTCGGAAGTGCAGCTGCAGGGTCAACGTCGACTTTCGTTTGAGCCTGTAGTCTCTCCTAGCTAAGTGGCAGCGGTATACAGATTGAATAATAGCTGCTGATTGGTTCATTTGCTTTACTTTCTGACGTTGCAAGTACCCACGAGTGTAAGCTTGTATAGTAATGATGGCGCCTCGCGTGTAGTGGTAGTGCAGATGGCATCGGCTGGCCAGCAAGGTGGCTCTGTATCGAGTTTGAATGTTAGTAACAGCCTTCCTAAGTGACAGATACCTGTCTCTCTGCTGCCTCGTTCTCACAGCTGACTGAATCTTGATCGCGGCAGTCCTTGTCACGAGGTACAAACCACGCGACCTGAGCATCCTAAACTGCGATTGCAGAATCCTTGCTGCACGATGTTGCCGTGCTAATCTTCTTGCCTGACAGCCACGGGCAACAGCTTGAAGCAACACAGTCGCTTTCTTGAGCTCACAAAAGGATTTCTTCATTCGTTTGCACTCCATGTAGGCCCGGTACCTTCTTTGTATTACTAACACAGCTGTTTTCTTGGTTTTAAAATTCCTCCGTGCTAAAAATCCACGCGTCGCTCCCTGAATCTTCAGACAAGCACCTCTCTTCACATGGTAAGCAACGTACTCTCTCATCCCTTTAACACCTGCACGGTATCGTTGTTGACAAACGACTGCGGCCCACGTGACATTTCTGTAGCGCTTTACTGCAAGATATCGTCTTAGAGAAGTTTGAATTTTAATTGTGCTTCGTTTCATTGCCAGAAAACGTGACTTTGCTGCAAAACGTCGATAGGCTGTTTGGATTTTCACCGCTGCTTTAATTTCCTTGAGGAGTTTCCTAGCCCTGAATCCGCGGAAAGCGGCCTGAAGTTGCAAACAAGCGCGTCTGGTCTTCTGATAACTGTAAAACGCAGCTCGAGCTTCAACCAACGCTTGGTACCTTTCCTGGAAAACTTGCACAGCTTTCTTGATGGCCCTATATCTCTTCACTGTAACGAATCGCCTGACATTCGATTGAATCTTTATAATGGCAAGTCTTGTGACTACGTATTTGGAGCGTGCTACGAAGCCGCGGTAATTTTTTTGAATAATAACAGCTGCTTTTAAGAGTTTGAATTGTTTCTTAGCTGTGTATCCGCGATAAGCAGCTTGTAAGGCTAAGGCAGCACGCCTTTCCCTTTGGTAAAGAACAGCTTGTGCACGACCTTGAAGAAAGGCGCGGAATCTTGCTTGTAAGACAACTGTGGCTTTCTGGATTTCTTTATACTTTCTTAACGAGTTGTATCCTTTCAAAGCTGCCTGAATTGTGATAATGGCCTCGCGTTTGGTATTATACTCAACTCTTGCAGCATACCCTCGATAGAGCGACTGAATCTTAACAACAGCTTTAAGCTTCTCCAAAAGTCGCCTAGCTTTGTAGCCTCGGTAAACTGATTGCACGATCAAGACAGCCGACCTCTTTTGCTGATAGTTTGCAGCTTGGATTCGAGACTGCACAAATGCACGGTACCTTCGTTGTAAGACAAGTGTAGCGTCTTTCACTGCCTCGTAATGCTTCTTGGCAAGATATTTCCGAGTGGCAGCTTGTAAGGTAATCAGAGCGTCACGGGTAGACAAGTACTGCGATCTTGTAACATACCCTCGATACACTGCCTGAATCTTGATTGCAGACTTTACTCGTTTGTAATGCTTTCGCGCCTTGTTACCACGGACAACTGATTGTAAAAGTAAGACACTCAGCTTCATTTTCTTGTACATCGCTGCCTGTGAACGACCTTGAATAAGTCCCCGATATCTGCGCTGTACCACAACTGCCGACTCCTTCATCATTTGAAACCTTCTTCTGGTTACAAAACAACGGTATGCAGCTTGAATAGTAATGCAGGCCTGTTGCTGCTTTTGCAATTTTCTCCGCAGCAACATACCCCTCGTAGCTGCCTGTAGTGTGATAACAGCACCACGCGTAACATGGTACCTTACGTATTGGCATCTACCAAGACTCCAAGCGCGGTAGCGCCTTTGAAGCACAATAACAGAGCTTTTATTGGATAAATACCTCTTCCTCGATAACCATCTACGGATGTGGCTCTGAATCACTACAACTGCAATTTGTTTACGGCTGAAATCTGTTTGGCATTGATACCTTCTAAAATTTGCTTGTATCTTCAAAGAGGCCTGCTTGATTCTTTTAAAATATGCCTGAGCCGCCCTTGTTTCCAGATAACCTCTGAACATTCTTTGAATCACCACAGTAGCGTTCCTTAACCTCTGGTATTTTCGTTGCTCCAAGACCTGACGGAACCTTGCCTGTATTCGACATGCAGATTGGATTTGCTTCCTGTACTTTTTCCTTGTCAAAAACCCTCTAAACAAGGCCTGAAGCTTCCTACACGACTGTCTGAGTTTCTGATATTTTTCTCTTTGTGCACAAATTATTTGATGAGAGCGGTAAAATCGCTGTATCACTAAAACAGACGCCACGATTCTTTGGTATTTCACTCTTAACTGGTAGCCTCTCACACAACACTGAATCCTGATAACAGCTGCCCTGATCCTAAGGTAGTTTCTTCTCGCCAGCCACATACGAAAGCAACTCTGAATTTTCTCCACGGCTCTAGTTCTGCGAAACAAAGCACGGCTTTGGTTTCCACGACAGATGGCTTGCAGTTTCGTTACTTTAGATTTAAGACTAAGAAAATGTCTTTTTTCTTGCCTGCCTGCAAGTTGAGAGCGAAGTTGTTTCTGTAAGGTTAAAGTTGCCTCTCTAAGCTTCTGGTAGCGTTTTTTCTCAAGAAAACCTCTCACAGAGGCTTGGAGAACAACTGCAGCCGAAACCATTTGCTGGAAGCGACGGCTTTCACGGTACTGCTTCCATACTGCCTGAATCAACCGGGCAGACCTCATCTTCTTTGCCAGATTCATCGCTTGTTTTCCACGGATCAGCGCTTGAATCCGGATCACCCTTGATCTTAAGCCTAAATATTCTTTCCTTGTTTCCTTGCTAAGCTTGTACGTTTTGTAAGCATGAGAAATGACAATAGCTGCATTGTTCAGACGTTGGAGCTGGCATATCACACGGTGCCCGCGGTAAGTCTTCTGTATTTGGACAGCAGCCTTCCGCATTGCTAGAAACCTGCAGCGTGCAAGAAACGCCTTCGCTCTAGCCTATAGGAAACGAAAAGATGAAAAAACGTCAACAACAACAATTTATTGCACCCTAATTCTTACTTAATGAAGTTTTTTTTTTAAAAAACCGAAATATTTGGGGGTACCAGCTTCCAAAAAAACTTCAAAGCTACAAATGCTTAAGGAAGTTGTATTGCATTACGAACTTAAAATTGCTATTGGGTCGGAATAATTTTTGAGTACAATTTATAATTGTCGTTTATAAATACAAAAATAAAAAAAACTTTGCAATTACACACAGAGACAAAGGCAAAAAGAAAAGAGAGAAAGAGCACAGGATCGACAGTCTTATTGTCTTCTGAAAAAATGTATAAATAGATATGGAAATACAAAAAGTAGTACTTGCAAACAATTCATATTTAACCTTTTCTTAAACAGTAAACGAATTAAGTGGCATTCTATAAAAAGACCACAAGCGTAAACTTCGAGTCGCTAAGATTGGCACCAAGGCTCCTCTAACGAATTCATCGACTGGGGCTCAATGAAAACAGTGCCAGAAGGCCAAACAGTCTTGCGAGTTTAATTCCAAGAACATTTTTAAAATATTTTAGTTTGTTTGCCATCCTACAGATATTTGTTTGTATCGACGCAGGGTTACCTACTTAGTGTTTGTGACAAATTACTTCTATGCAACAAAAATCCATTTTTTAAAGTTCCCAATAATGACAACTTTACCTGGATAACACAGGCTGCTCTTGCTTTTTCCTACAATTTGAGAAACAACAGAAGAAAATTAATCAAACGGCAGAATTAAGATTAACTGTAACTAAAGATGCAACAAAGAGTTAGGTACCAGAGAAAATTCAGCGTTTTGATTAAGTTCCAGTCACGTCTTGAAAGTCTTAATTCTGATTAATTAGCAAATTTTAGTTTCCAAACACTTTGCAGGTTAGTTAGTCTATTTAATGGGATTTACGAATTCCCAGCGTTGAGTCTTATGGGGATTTTAAATGTTGCACGCGCAACAACATTCGATCGGATAAATTTTGCCAATCAATAGAGTAGTCCCTTTTTCTGTTAAAGCCCTAGAAATACTTTCGGAGCTGATCCTCTTTTTCATTCAGCTCTTTTGTTTTAACTACAGGGAACCCGTGCTTTGGAGAAATGTTTAGTAATTAAATCATGAATCACATAAAAAGGTATGTAGTACTTACTAAACTGTTACAAACAACCATGTCAAAGTTTCTAAAATGACATTTGTTAATGATTGACAAATTTATTACGACACGCGCAGATCTCGGTTCCAGGACTGAACTTGGCACCGTATCAGGATTTGTTACCTTTGGGGCTTGTAGTGGTATGTGAACGTTTCATGCTTTTATCATTCATTTTGAACATCTTAGGGCGATAACAGCTAAAGTAACTCAGGTGATTCGTTACAACTGGGATATGGACTCCAGTGCGCGTCAAACTTGTTTGAGGCGTCTAGCTTCTTTAAATTCAGCTCTATACGGAAAATCTTCAGAAATCAGACGGAGCAGGCTTTACGAGCACCCAGGGAGCTTACGTATCCTAAACCATATGATGGTCCCTAAGTATTATACGTGAGTACTATCCTTTAAGAAGTTGCGGAAGCCTCTAATAATTCTCTCTTACTTGTTTAACAAGCAGTTCCTTCTTTAACCTAAACTTCTTCCAAGCTACTTGAATGCAACGAGCTGCCCTGGTTTCCTCACGCAAGTCCAGCAAACGAGAACACAAGTAAGACACATATGTGATTACCACCTGTACAACAAGGAAGACCATCAGTAATTGAAGGTGGAATCGAACCAGTTAAAACACAGGAAACTTTGAACTTGAAAACTTGAGACTACAGCAACGTACGGAAGTGCTGCTAATTTCTACACTAACCTTGCATAAGAATCGATTGCTGCTTCAATACGCCGCATAACTACATAACTATTAAATTTAATCAAGAGGCACAGCTGGAATGTTCTAATAAAACATGTTATTATCCACAACCTTTCAATGATCTGTAATGATCTGATCAAATAGATATTTTTACCTTTTCATCTGGAATAGTGTGCGACATGTCAGAAACTTTAGCCATCATAGGAACACCCCCAAGTGCTTGGATCTTTAACAAAGGAGACGTATTAGAGACTTAAAGCTTAGCTTTTAACCGTGCTCAGACATCAAACACGTTGTACATCCTTTCAAGACACCACGCACAATTCAGAACGCGCCGGTCTGACGCCTATACAAGCCAACAAGGTCACAATCTCTATCAAATTAAGAGACGTATGGTTTTTTATTACTTTAGTTAGTCCAGCAGGGAGAGGAAAGTTCTAATACCAATCATTCATTTTTTCACGAATTAAAATTCAGGGATTCCCGACTAAAACCAGTTCGTATCAAGTAATTGTTTATTACAGCCGGCAAGTCACTTGTTTACATTTCCTGACTGATGTCTTTGCAACAGTCTCTGCCTTTTTGGAAAGCCTCGTAGTTCTTGGCAACTGATAAAAGACAGTCTTACCAGCTATGTACAAGATATTTTAATAGATATCTTATTGATGTGCAGTCATGATATTTATTTTTTATTGTCTACCTAAAGATATATTTTACTCAGCTCGGTTTACTATCGCCATGCCTAGTGTTATATTAAAACAAAATAATAATTTCACCTTGACACTCAGCACGTTAAAATTTTGTCGCTCATTTGCTTTCAGCTGCTCCAAAACGGGATTTGTTCCTGACCCTAGAATCGACAAAAATAGAAAAATAAAATCGTTTTTCAACCTTTTAAAAAATATAAGGTAAAAAAAAGAAACTACCTAGTCCCAGACATGTAAAGTACCTCAACAAAAAATCATCTACTGTTAGGACCAAACTAAACACCACTAATAAACCAGTAACAGGTAACAAGTTTCCTTGAACTCAGCATTTTCATCCTTAACATTGTCATCAGTGACGTGTACAGGATCCCTTGCAATCAAACCTACAGAATCGTCAACTCTACCCAAAATAACTTCGAACCTGGGTAATAACAAAGTATCCGAGGAACAGGCATTACTTCACCATCCTTAACATTGTCATTAGTGTTCTGGATCCGATGTAATCGACCCTACACAATCATCAACTCTCCCAAAGATAACTTCGAATCTGGATTAAGACAAGGTATCCGTAAAGAAAACCTTACTTCATCACCCTGAGCATTGTCACAATCCGATGCAATCAACTTTACACAAGCAACTCTTCCCAAGATAACCTTTAACCTGGAATGTAACAAAGTAGCCGTGGAGCAAGCATTCTTCATCATCCATAACATTGTCACTAGTGTGCAGGATCAGATGCAATCAAACTTACACAATTATTAATTTTTCCAACCTAGGTTGTAACAAAGTATCCTTGGAGCAAGCATTAATCAATCATCCTTAACGTTGTCACCAGTGTACAGGACCGATACATTCAAATGTACACAATCAAACTCTCCAAAAGATAATTTCTCACCAGGATTGTACTAAAGTATCCCTGAGGCAAGTATGGTTCGTTGTCCATAACATTGTCACTAGTGTGCAGGATCAGATGCAATCAAACTTACACAATTATTAATTTTTCCAACCTAGGTTGTAACAAAGTATCCTTGGAGCAAGCATTAATCAATCATCCTTAACGTTGTCACCAGTGTACAGGACCGATACATTCAAATGTACACAATCAAACTCTCCAAAAGATAATTTCTCACCAGGATTGTACTAAAGTATCCCTGAGGCAAGTATGGTTCGTTGTCCATAACATTGTCACTAGTGAGCAGGATCCGATACAATCAACCCTACACAATCATCAACTCTCCCCCAGATATCTTCCAATCTGGATTGTAATAAATATCCCTGGAGCAAGCAT
>JAOBRD020230794.1:0-25170 GCA_027575215.2 Hydrozoanthus sils
AAAGTCTTATTTCTGATTAATTAGCAACTTTTAGTTTCCTAACACTTTGCAGTTTAGTTTGTCTATTTAATGAAATTAAAGATTTCCCAGCGTTGAGTATTATGGGCGTTTTAAATGTTCCATGCGCAACAACACTCGATCGGCTAGATTCTGCCTACAATAGAGTAGTCCCTTTTTCTGTTAACGCCCTAGATATATATAAGGAAAAATAATTGGCTAAGTGAGCTGCCTTGTGGGACTCCACAAATCATTGTTTGGTATGAAGAGTCAGTACCGTCTATAGAGACATACTGTTACTGGTTTATTAGATAATTAGAAAACCATTTCAGAGGCGATCCCCTAATTCCATACTTTTCCATTTTCGCGAGTAAGATGTTATGGTTCATAGTATCAAATGCTTTTGCAAAATCTAAAGATACTCCGCAAGTATACAAGTTGTTGTCAGTAGACCCTTTTCCAGTTCCAGGTGCCGCTGATAAAAATAGATTGGCGGCGCACGTACTCAGGGTAAGCCTCGAACTGAAGTAAAATATTCACAAATTCTAGCGTGGAGGAACCGAATTTTAAAGTAAAACAATACACTGACTTATGAATAACACCTTTTCTCCCTGGAATTTGTGAATATTTTACTTCAGCTCGAGGCTTACCCTGAGTACGTGCGCCGACAGTCTAGTTTTATCAGCTGTACCTGGAACTGGAAAAGGGTCTATTGCACTTCTTAAATCATCGGTAATTTCAGCTATTGCTTGTTCTGTCCATCCGTATATGCGATCCATTGCCCAATTTGGGCTGTACGATACCATTCAGCCTCAGCAGTTTCCATCGTGATCCCCGTTGTGGCAGCGAATGAACCTTATCTGACCATGTTGACTAACGATTGCAGGATGGTTTTAAATTTCTAAATCAAAAAGTAAAACAATACATCTCTTAATTTTACTCAAACTATTTATAAAAGCTTTACACAATGATTTCCTCCCCTTTCGAAACTTGAAATAAATGTTAAATTTAAGACTGAAACATGTCTGAAGGTCAAACGCTCGCAAACAAAATTTGATCAGTGCGGACGAATTATGTAGACAGCTGTACTGATTATCGAAGCAAATTCTTTTCAGTCACATGACATGACGTGATGGCGAGCAGAATCTGCTCTATGTTCTTACTTATTTTATTGCTCAATACCGTGTAGGTTAAACACCCTGATGCCTCGAAAAATGACTTAGATGTTGGTGCACTTTTCCTGGCATTAAAATTGAGTTCAAACTCATACCCGAACCGTAATTCAGCTCTGAATCGGCGATCAAGTGTGGAGTCTGTGCCACCATGTTTGAAGCTGAAGGCGGGAATCTTCCTTATGACAACAAAACTCACTGCTGTTCGTGTGGTTCTGCTTTCTGGCGATGGCATCTTGAACTCTTGCCCTTCTGTGTACGTTTCAGAGTTTAGCGGTGCCTCTGGTTCTGAATCTGATTCTGAGAAAACAAGTTGTGATATGTCCGGTACGCGTTATTTATATTCTACATGTAGTCCCACCGAGCATTCTTTGGACGGTGGCGACGATTAATGTGATTCTTACCCATATTTTGATCTGGGACTTGGTGGCAAAGGCTTGCGTTTCGGATACTGGAATGTCAATACTTAAACGTCAACGAAATTCGACCAAGTCAAACTTTTTCTTTTAGGAAATCGACGTATTCTTTATAGCTGAAACTAAATTGAAGCTCAAATCACCGTCATCATCTGTATGCTGTTCCTGGATTTTCTATTTATCGCCGGGATAGAAAAGGAGATAATGGTGGTGGTGGAGTAATGGCAAATGTAAATGATGAACTGAATTGTATAAGGTGAACTGATCTTGAAGATTCCGACTTAGAAATCATATGGCTGGAAATGCCCCCATTCAAGTCAAAGCGACCTCTGTTGATTGTCGTCTAACATCCACCGTCTAATTTAAAGGAACAAGATCAAAGTTTGGAACGGAACATCGAATCAGCTTATCTGTTGAATAAGGAGACTATATTGTTGGGTGATTGTAATGTAGATTTTCTCAACAAACAAGCATTTGATAAGCACTGGTTGGTTAAAGGACTCACATCTGCATTTTAATCAACTTGTCGACCAAGTAACTCGACCAAGAAGCGGAACTTGTTTAGATCATATTTTGTTCAAACTATCCCTAGAGAATTACTGGCATTACTATTCGTTGTTTTGGCTTATCCGACCATTTACCAACTTTTGGCGTGCGTTGCTACAAATGTAAAGATCAGACACGGCCAAGTAAAAGAGCCAAAAACAATCATTTATCACTACATGAAATGTTTTGATGAAAATCAATTCAGGTCAAGTATTTAAAATACCACCTGGAACGCTTCCTTCGTATTTGATGATATTTTGGAAACATAGGAGAAGTTATTTAACGATGCTGTTGATACGCATTGTCCTTGGCGTGAAAAACATATGAAGCGACGCAATCAGGCTCCATGGATGACCAAAGGCAACTGCGTTCGAGGGACACACTATTGAAATCTGCAAGGAAGTCCAAGAATCCTGACGATTGGGAGCGCTAAAAACAGGCTAGAAATAAATCAGTAAATATGGTCAAGATTGCCAAATACAAATTTTACAGTAACTGTTTCGAAGGAAATAAAAGCATTCCTAGAAAAATGTGGTCAACAGTCAAGTCAGGCTAATAAGCAAGTTACATCAAAAATTTAATTACATGCAGAATGACAATCAAATCAACGCTGAGACTATCGAACCGTCAGAGAAATTCAACAGCCATTTCACATTCATTGTTGATGGTTTGCGATCACTTTTGCCACAAGTCCCTCTTGAACAATTGCGTTTGAGGGGACACACTATTAAAATCTGCAAGGAAGTCCAAGAATCCTGACGATTGGGAGCGCTACAAACGAGCTAGAAACAAATCAGTTAATATGATCAAGACTGCCGAATACAAATTTTACAGTAACTGTTTCGAGGAAAATAAAAGCAATCCTAGAAAAATGTGATCAATAATCAAGTCGTTAACAGGCAAATCAGCAAGTTACATCAAATCTAATTACATGCAGAATGACAATCAAGTCAACGCTGAGACTATCAAACCGTCAGAAATCAACACCCATTTCACTTTCAGCTGAGTCTTATACGCCATGTTGACAAGTTAGCAATAACTCTCCAAACGAATTGGAACCCTGAACAAGAAGAATTTAGAATTGCGCTATGTACACTTGCCTATAAGCGATCCCAGGGCATGATTCCATCGTATTTAAAGGACTGTTTGAAGAAAAACAGCAAAAATCATTCCAGATTAACCAGGTATTGTAACCTAAACTCCCTCTGCCCAAAACAATCAGTAGCAAGACCGAAGGTGGACGAACATTTGCTGTGTCTGCATGCATAGAATGGGACACTCTTCCATTTAAGACCAAAAGAGCACCGTCTTAAGTCTTTTAGAAAAACAGTTCTGTCTGAGGCTTTTGAACAGAAATACTTATCGCATTTTAACTCTTAAACGTCATTATTTTTTTCTGCATAATTTTAGATTAGGTTTTTGGGTGATACATTTTAAAAATTTAAATAGGATTTTATATTAAAGGGATTTTAAAATTATTGATTTTATAATTTTATTTATGGGCCACAAGTTTATTAGTGTTGTACACTATTTAGTGTAATCCTAATAAAGTCGACTTACTAACTTCAGGAATTATGAGAGCTATATAGGCTCATAGATTCTTATATTTGTAAGTTACTTACTTAAAAGTTGTTAAAATTGCGATAAATGTAAATGAGATACCTGTGATTGAAAGTGCTTTGAAACTTGCACATTTATATATTGGATTTTGTGTGTTCGTTCCACTTGAGTAGCTCGGGTTTTGTCATGTCAAAAAGGCGCAACTGTTACCACTGCTCTACCAAATTTTTAATATAACTCTTTTTTTCGAAATTTTAAAACAATATGAACAAGCCTTTCAAACGCTTTGGTCGACCCGTTGAAATGTTTTCCTGTGTCATTTTAATGAACAGTGACTACAACAAACTGTTTAAGGAACAGGGAAAACACTATTCAGTGTATTGTCAATACCATAGTATTAATAAGTCTGGGAAAATTCTAAATAAGTTCAAACATGTACAACAGCCTAGCACGCACGTTTATCTTGTGGGTACCTCTCGTTCAATATTGTCATCCGAAACAGTTGCGAAGCGACTATTCTGTCCGCTATTTTGTTCCAGCGTTTTTATCACTATTTTGGAGGTAAATACTGTCTCATGTCTACCATTTCTAAGCCAATCAGATCGCGCGTAGCCGAGCTGGTATATACTATTAACCACTAACATTACTAGGACCAGTAATAGTTTCGTGATTGTGATCAATGGTTATATCAACCCTTAACTGCTAATCTATACAAATGTTTCTTCCTGCGAAACGCTACTTGTATAATATACAAGGTATGATCAAAGGACCCTTGGGTCAAGCGATTGAGGATGATAGGGACGACCTTTTACGACTCTAATGCTTAGCTTCTTTCAACACTGTGCCACCGCTCCTTCAAACTGGCGCCCTTGGTCATGCTGAATGACGCGTGGTGCCCTATGCTATCAATGCACTCGCCACGTGACAGATTTTTTTGGTTTGCAGTTACCGGCTAAACAAGTCAATAATTAATTTAAAGAACATACTTGTATGTTTTCCTTTGATAGTAATACGTAACCCTTGCATGTCTACAAAATCAATTTCGCGGTGGCGAATTTGAACGGTACGGTCACGTATTGGTCGAAGTCTTGCTTTGTTTTTAAAGCGAACGTTCAGCTTTTAACGAACATTTTGCAAGCACTTTGTGGAGGTCTCGCTCCCCGACACCACTGTAAATGTTCTGGAGTTTGTGAAAGATTTTTCTAACGCTTAATCCTTTCGATGAATTTTACATTGTTTTCACGAATTCAGATAGCCCCTTTTACTTCACACTTTTATGTCCATCAAAACACAGCATTCCTCCATGAAGGGACAATTTCTCTCGGTTCCTCCAAAAACGTACAAATGCGGCTTAGCGTCCTGCTCTTGATCGTGACAGCAAATTCCCCTCTAGTTATTTGTACAAATAGAACATAAATTTTGTCGTCAAGGGTCGAGATGCTAGAAACACCTTGTAGAAAAACAGCAGTTGTAAAGAACAAAGAGTTATCAGGATTAGATAAAATACTAAATACTGTTTTCCTAACAGTTTTTCCCAGGTGTTAAATAGCATAAATCGCATAAATCAACAATCTGACTCAAACTTATTTTCTTTAATACACAACAACGTACGAAGTCTCAAGCACGATCTTGAAAGTTTCCAAAATCACATACTAAGCGAGCTTAATCATTTGAATTGGCGTTACTGAAACCAAGATTAGAAATGCAAATTTTACTTTTAAGCCTTCAATACCCGGATATAATTTTGAATTCGTTCCAACGCCTCTCCCGGCAGGAGGTGTATCTCAGTACGATTTTCGAGAAAATCATCCAACGGAATGTGCAATTTTAGAAATCGTTAATAAAATCCAAAAAAATATGAACGGGGTATGTTTTCATGTGGCACATTTATAGACTTGAAGAAGGCATTCGATACCGTCGATCACGGTATCCTACTTCAAAAGTTGCACCTTTATGGGATCCAAGGCATAATTAATGACTGGTTCCATTCATATATTTTATGTGGAAGGACCCAATTCACTCAAACTCCTATCCGGCGTACCTCGGGGTTGGGTGCTCGGTCCTTTACTGTTTCTGATCTATATAAATAACATTTACAATGCATCAAGTAAACTAACATTTTGTTTATTTGCTTTAATACGAATATGCTGTATGGTGATAAAAGCTTGAAATCACTTGAATCTGTTATAAACGTTGAAGTAATAACTATACATAAGGCAGAATGCTATTGTCTTTTTGGACATTGGCTTCATGCTCATTTGAATACCAATGGTGCGCTTTTACGCTCTATGATTGGTTATGTTTACTCAAATGTAAAGCTGTCGGAATCTTCAGATTTTCGTCAAAGTTTGATAACAACTTCGGAAAGCTCCGTGCCAGTCAATCAATATAAACAGCTGATAACTTGAGGGCTGGTTCTAAATGGAAGATTAGTTCGCACCTGCAACTACACGCTAATTTGCTATTGTTAAAGTTTTGTCCGCTTCGCTTAGCGTTAGTGTTGTTCTTCGGCTTATAGGTTGAATAATATTGCCGTAAGAGTTATAGTTTGAGAAGTACAATACAAGCACATTAATTAGATCTCTTATATTTTGCTGAAAAGATTTAATATCATTCATTCTTTGTTGGTAATTCTGGTTTACTTGGTTTGCTACAAAGTTAAGTTTTGCGTTACTGTAATTGCTTTTACCTTTAGTTGTTGTTTTTATGATTCAGTCAATCACTGATAGAAAGAGAAAGGGGGATAATAGACATACTTGGCAGACACCCGTGGCCACTTCGAACTTTTCCAACAGTTGGCCTCCGTGAAGCACTCTGCACGACAATCCCTGATAGGTGGCTTTCTTCAGGGAGATAAACGTCTTAGAATACCATAGTGCCTCATCTTCCATTGTGATCTCTTTCAACACTGTCGAAAGCCTTTTCATAATCAATAAAGTTGACATAGACGGTGGAGTTCCATTATTCCTGTACCTGCTCCAAGATGAACGTAGCGTGCAAATTTGGTCAATACAGGATCTTTCCTTATGGAATCTGGCATGCTGGTCTTGTAGCTTGGCATCCGCTGCAGTTTTCATTCTGTCCAACTGTATTCTGCTAAACACCTTCCCAGGAATTAACAATAGCATGGTACCTATGTAATTGTCACACTCTCTCATGTTATCAATCTTTAGGAGTTTGGTCAACAAACTCTCTTTCCAGTTGTCGCACACCTCAGCCTCTTCCCAAACCTTCTTAAACAAGTTGTGCGGTATATTCACTGTTGATGTCATGTCAATTTTTAATGTCTCTGCTGTTACCCCATTTGGTCTTGCTGCCTTGCCATTTTTCAACAGCTTGATGGCTCTCTTTACTTCTGCCTTTTTTCTTCGCACTCCTAGAATTCTCCTTGAATTTTATAGAGGCTTCTCAAGAACGTATAGCTTGTCAAGCTTCGTATTCGCGTTGTTTTCGTATTGTTAGAACAGAAAGATTTTCTTTGATTTCATTGAAAAATAAAGGCTTTGCGTACTGGAAAACCACTCCACCTTCCCTGGAAAACTCCTGGAATTTTGTGATCAGTAACTACGAGCCATGGGAGAAGTTATCTTTATACTTTATTTCCATAACAGGTGAATGATATTCGTGAAGCCAGAATTGATAGCGTCCTTGAAGAAATGAGCGATATGACGCTTTGCAGCCTTCCCAATGGTGATCCTTGGACTATCAGTTTCTTTACAGCTGAGACACAGGTACAATAATTGATACAAAAAATAAAACTTTTTTAGTATCAAGCCATTTAATCAGAACAGAACAATATGTTAACTTAAAAGAAAGTAATTATCTACCGTGATCGTCTTAAGCGTCATGCTAAAAAGTGGCCCAAGTTAGTTGCATCAAGTGGCCCATCAGGTCGGCGCTTGTCTCCGGTTTCCATAGTGTTAAGCGGATGAGAGTTTTCGACTCCCCTTGGACAGGACACAAACCCATCCCCCAGAAGAAGCAGGTACTCATTTACACAGCTCAGTCGACTGGAACAAGTTGGGTGAAGTGTTTTGCTCAAGGACACAACACAGTGGTCTGACTTGGGCACGATCTCGCGACTCTAGGATTACGAGTCGAACACGTTCGCTTGAGTGTCATGACGAACGTAAAAAGGGACTCTAAACATTAATAGATGTAGTTTCAATGAACGCTTTCTAACTGTTTTCGTATATTTATTAAGTGAATGAGTTCAATTTCAGCTTCAATATTGGTATTTTCTCATGTGCTGCCTTAGTGTATAATGTTTCAAGCTTGTTTTGAGCTGTCTTAGTGATAATGTTTCAAGCTTGTTTTGTAACTCAGAAAACATGTGAGACAGCTGGCAGAGTTTTGGATGATGATAGTCTTCGTGTCGAAGAAGCAGTGCATGAGTTGGTGGAGATCTTTAAACTCAACATTGAGAAGGTTGGTGGCTCAGTATTTGCTCCTAAAGAAGCAAAGGTTTCAGATGACAAGAAAGAAGGGAAACGAGAGGGCTGGTCTGGGGCCGAGCGACCCAACGAGGGTGCCAGCAGGGACAAGACACCAAAGCCACAAGAAGAAAAGACACTGGAAGAGGAGATTGATGAACTGATCGTGTTCTTCAACCACCGTACATTTGAGGCTTTGCTGCGGGCAATCCGAAACGCCCTGGACTCCATCAAACGCCGGGTGTTTACCACGAGGTAATTTCATTATCATCATTGAAACTAATTTAATTGTTGTGTGTTTGTTTGAATATTATTTTACAAGAAGGACCGCGAGACGTCGAATACTTGGAAAAATATAATATTTAAAGCATCAGCGATATCGCTTTTCGTAGAACCTGTAAATTTTGCAAAAGCTGCTTTAACACAGCGCAGATAAACAAACCATATTACGAAGGGTTATTGCGTGTTGTTCAGGTTGATTGACTGCTATAAAGTTTTCTTAAGAATGATTTTATACAAATGAAAGTGTGAAGGCCAATTAACAAAAGCAAAAATGTGCGTAACGACGTTTCGGCGACAACATGTCACCATTATCAAATGTAAATTTCAAAGAAGCTCTAGGTTGATTTTATACAATAGCAATCGAGGGGAGAGGGCAGGTGTTCTTATCAAACTGTTTGAATTAGCAAATATAGCAAATCCAACTCAAAGTAACACAATATTGATCTTTGTTTCTAGCTCAGCACGAGCTTACTCCAAGAGTGCATTTGGATTCATTAGTGACCACAACACAGAAGCTGTTTACCAAAGAGGACCGTTTTTTAAGGCTCAGGTAGCTCTAACAATTCCAAACGTGGTAAGTTTGTTGTGTATCTTGTAAAGTAACATTGAAGTATTAACAAAGCTCAGTGCAACAGTTTATTTGCAGTTCCTAGCCTTAACCCTTTTGAAGGGATAGATTTTTCTTATACTGTATTCCCAAATGGGTCAAAAGCCAGGAACTTCAAATTATCTTTGTAATGTAGATGTTTAAAGCATTCGTATAGTTTTAAAGTATATTACGTAACTGCTTTCAAAATTTTCATTACATTTTCATTACAGACCATTAGTTCACAATATCATGTTTTGCCGTTCAGGGGCAATACGTCTATAGTTCTAACTGCAAGCGTGTGTGGCCTTCTCATTCAGTGGTAGAGCAGTGCGTCAGCACAAGAGTTGTCATGAGTTCCAATGCCATAGAAATCATAAACCTTAAATCTGCCACTGTTGCTGCATAGGCTGTTCTGCCCTTGTAATTACATTCAAAACTCTCATTTGGTTAGACTGGTTAGAATGTCAAAAAAATACAATTCACCTTGTTAGTTAAGTTACTTATGAGCTAACTAACTCTCTTTTAAGGTCTTGGAATAAAAGAAAAAAAAATTACCTTAACGTGTATCCGGAATTTTACTATATTTGGTATTTTTACACTATTTGAATATGTCAAATTACTCAACTCTTTCAGCACCTTAGTCTTGAAGCATGTGCAAAAAAAAAGAAAACCGACGAAACATTCACCCATCTGAAAACACTGACTTGAAACATTATTTTCAATTTCCTGAGAAATGATGGTCGATTTACCTTGTAGGTAGTCCAGCCGTCGTTGGATGACATCCAGCAGGCGATCAACAAAGCGGCTCAGTCAGTACTAGAGGTCAGTCGTTCTGTGGCCCAATGGGGCCAGAAAAGGGTCAAACACATGGAGATTCAGCCAGTGGGCGAGCAGGAAGGACATATTCGAAAAACTGTGCGTGGTAACAGTTCAAGTGAGTACATTTGCAAACTGGGGTGGGTGTTGAAAACTGTTTTAAATCAGGGCCCGGTTCCTCAGAACCCGATTAGTTTTAACACAGGGTTAATTACCATGACAACCAATAGGTTTTGCTAAGAGTTAACTCGGGGTTAAGTTGATCGGAGTTTATGTGTTGTCTTCATTCCAGACCTGCAAGTCGGGTAAATTTGGGTTAAACACATTCAGTTCGCACTTGCATATTTGTCTTGAAATACGGCTTGCTAAAACACGTTTGATGAATGGTGGACTAGAATGGTACAGCACTGTCATTACCAAAACAAGACATAATTTCTATTGGCATTAAACCAAAACTCTTGTAATGTAAACCCAGTGCTCGAAATGAGAATTTTTTTACCATTGCCATATCAATTTTTGAGTTGCCAAAAATTATAGCTTTTAATACAAAACAACTTCAACGAGTTCACATGCTTTCACAAATTTATGCTAACGACTATGTTTAGCTTAGCAACGAAACTAAATAACTTACATTGCATGTTTATTGAAAACCACGAACGAAGAATAAAAAGTTTTACTGTCAGTTAATTTTTAGTTTGGCAACCTAGATCATTTTTGACCTGCCAAATTTTGTCTGTGCTTTGCTAGTTGCATGGCAGGCAGCTGTTTCAAGCCCTGAAACTTTAGGTGTAGCTGTGAGAGATTACATCATAAGGGTCGATAAAAAGCAACCACACATAAACTCTTTTCTTATTGCCCACTTGAAGTTTGCAGTGTAACATTTTCTGACCCATGGCTACTTTAACAGAGGACGAGATCCCAGCCTGTAAACTGAAAAACCACTACAAAAGCATCTCAGAACACAAAGACATAACCAAATTGCTAATGGTACTTACCTCAGCCATTAGCTCTACAAAAGCAGAGGTTCTTACCTGTTTGGAGCAGTTTGTCAAATATCAGTACATCTGGCAGGACGACAAAGATAAGACCATCAATGTATGTATGAAAATATTAGAAAACTATGAACTGACACTTCGAACAAGTTTGTTTTTCTTTTACATTTTGAATAATCACTTTCGTAATAGTATGTAGCAAATCTTTACAGGAAATCGACACTGTTTTTGGACCAAACTAAAAGATTCTAGCCCACATCGCACTGTAAAAGATTGGGACTGGTAAATTCAGAAAACTTTTAAATGATCATAAAAACGCAAAGTAAAGTTTTAAGGCTTACCTATTCAGTTTTAGAAGGTTATAGAATTTCGCCTAAATCATCTACTTTGTTGTTAGCTGTTTAGAGTGGCCTGATAATGTAGAAAATTTTTGTTTTGATTTTTTTTTCGTTTTTTCAGGTTGACAAACAAGAATAGAAAGACGAAACTATTAGATATTAGAAAATCATGCCAACCGAATCTGTACTGTTTTTAAGCCTGAAAATTTGAAGCGTCCTGGTGATAAAAAGTAAAGCTTTGGCAATACATTAACGTCTTCCAGCGATTTGATTCATCCTAAGGAAAATTATAATGAACAAGCTAGGGTAAAATATTTAGTCATGAATCAAATTGCACACTATGAGGTAATTTAAACTTAGCTTATTACAAATATTGTGGTACTTTAGTCTGGCCTTTAACTTTTAACTGTAACCACCATCAGTTTGTAATGTAAGTCATTAACACTTATACATTCCTAGGAGTTCGTTGCATCCGACCCCTTGTTATCCGAGTTCAAAGCCGAAATCCTGAGCTATCAGTGTTTGGCAGAAGAAATCGAGAGAATCTCTCCAACATTCCGAGTTGGTCACGGAGCAATTGAACTATATTCTGGTATGTTTTTGAAGGTACCCATCCGGTCCGAGAGTGTAAGAAAATGCATCTGTAATTAATTTCAAGTAAAGAACTCTTTGGTGTTGAGGTTGACTCAACAAAATATAGTTACAAAAGGTTATGAAGTTATTGGTCTAGGCTAACTTTTTTCTGGATTTTACACGTAAGCAGATTCTATGCTGCATGTTTCAAGTAGTTTAATGTTCCTTAATAAATGATGAATCGTTCCTGTCTTGTCGTTAACTTATTTGTCGTAGACTCTATGGTAAGGCTTGGCCTGCTTGGTAAGCTATACGGATAAAGCTAGTCAATATATAGAGCAAAATAAGTATTTTTTCCGTTTCATTAATTAATCCAGTAGGTAGAAAAAGTGTAATTCGTTAGGTAAACTGCTTCGGATACATAATGCGAAAATTATTAAAATGACACTTATCTGGAGATGAGCTTCTTTTTGATGTTTACAGAACCGTTTAAGCTAGCTATGCAAGTTGAAATCAAGAGTTGGAAGTTGCTTTATGGTCGCAGTATCAATGCCAAATTTCGTTCCTGTATGGACGAAATTACTCAGTTTGTATCCGACTACGGAAAAAGGCTACATAGACCCATTAGTGATTTGGAGGATGTCAGAAATTCTATGGCCGCCTTGGAGGATATTAGACAAAACATGATCCGAATTGACATGATGTTGGGACCTATTGAGGTGAGGAACTTTCTTACATTTACATTACTTGTGATGCCCTGTTTGCTGTTTTCTTATAGCATATTTTCAAGCTGTCGAATATTGAATGAGAAGTTCGAAACGCCATATAAAATAGGAGTAGTTTATGCCGGACGAAAAGGTAGCGCAGTTTCCGAACAAATATATACATAAAGAATTAAAAATGTAAAATTTCTGGGAAAAAATACATATATTACTTGGAAGACATGGTTGTACTTTTCGTCATGGTTGTAACTTTTCGTATTGGTTGTCTGTGATGTTACACTTGTAATGTGCTGTTTGACTTTCGCAATTTTCATTATCTTGCAGGAAGCATACTCTATGTTAAACAGGTTTGATGTTTCTGTGGCTCGAGAAGAAGTTGAAAGAGTAGACACTTTGAGATACTCGTTTGAGAAATTGCTTGGGCAGGCGGTAGGTAATCCTTTCTGAACTGCATCGTTTTCTTCAGCTCTGATGTCAGCTATGTTAGCTCATATCGTCTAAACGATTTGCTGGACTTACTTTACAGAGCCATGTCCAAACTAACCTTGTAAAAATCCAACCAAAGTTCAAAGCCGACCTTCTGGAATCAGTAGAGATCTTCGTTCACGATGTTGCATCATTCACGGAAGATTATGACACTGTAAGTATCTTCATGGTGGATTTAACAACAACATCTGTTTGATTGTAAAACATCAGGTCATTTTTAAAGGTATTTCTATTGCTCCATTAGTTATGACAGATTTTGATCCGTGCTTCTTTTCTGTCCTTAAAGCTCTTTGTTATTGTAATTACTTTATTTCTTACATAAATGACATGGAAACATTTTTAATTGATTTGTTATTTGCCTCAATTTCTTATGAAACGAAACACTACCTTTTTACTAATTATCTTTGTGACTGACGCATGCAGTGTTCAATACTAATTTTCTTGTCCAAGTCAGTGCCCATTAAGAGTAGAACTATAATGTTAGTTGCCCATATGTAACTTCTGGTAGCCTGCAAGATAACCAAGCATTTCAAACTCTTAACATCTTTTAAATTGTACTGAAACTTTTCTCAAGTTTTATAGATAAAGCATTTAGTTAATCTCATGGAAAAGGTCTCTTTAAACCAAAATTGTTGGTTGATGTCTTTTCTGTAACAAGTTTGAACAGAGACTTGACAGTTTTTGCCGGCGATTCATAAAGTTACATTACCCTTTTGCTGCTTGGACTATTCTCAGTCAGAATTGCTAGTGAGGCAAATCGAAAAAGACTTATGTTCTCGTGCATGTACTCATAAAGAGTCAGGTCTCCATGCTTAAGCGTTTTTGTAGATTACACGACCGAAAGTGTGTGGGTTTTTTTCTCGAAACAAGCAAGATGGCTTCCTACTTTCTCTCTCTTCCCTCTCTTCCCTCTCTTCTCTTTGTCACTCTATTCTGATATCTCCCCCTTTGCGTCAATGGGTAAGTTGCCATTTCTCAACCCCTGCGCGGCTTCGCGATGCGTTTAGAGATTACTAAGGGGCAAACAAACGACTTTTACAACGAGTTCTGTAAAATGTTCATTACGCAATGTTTCAAAGTTATCAATTTTAATCTCATCAATATTTCTAAAACGTCTGGAAACCCCCCCTGGCAGACGTGAAGAAAAAGTTCATGGGGCGGAAACTGTTTTTATCGATTTATGGCTCTCGCTGCTAGTGGTAGTACGCAAGAAACACATTTGCAGTTTAGAGCCACATGCAACGAAATGACGGCTCGATACAGAAGTGTTTGAAGTTTACCTGTTAACTGAGAATACAAGTAAAGAGCACCTAAGAAATTGCCTAATACTTTTCCATTATTAATATGATTCTCTGTACGGATGAAAATGGCCCAAATATTCCAAGAAGGAAGCAAGTAAGTATGTTTGTTTGACATTTTATTTCAGACTTTTATTACAGTGAAATATGTATATATCCTATATACCCTCTATGAGCTTGGGCTGCCTGTTCTTAAAAAATGTGGCCAATGTACTGCAGTACTTGCTTCGGCATGGAGGGCGTTTGTGTAACTAATTTTTTTTCTATATAGAGTGGACCGATGGTTAGTGGCATATCACCGCAAGAGGCAAGCGAAAGAGTCAACGTTTTTCAGGTAATTGTAGCAAGGAAGATTTTAGTGGTTACAGCGTACTAAGTTTCGACTTCATCTGCCATCGACATAAGTTACATAATAGTTTGAATGTGTTTTATTCAGTTTTGAATAATCTGTTTGATTATAGGCTCGTTTTGATGATTTGTGGAGGAAGTTCATCACATACTCTGGTGGTGAACAGTTGTTTGGTCTGACGGTATCTGAATACCCTGAGTTAGCCCGTTGTAAGAAAGAACTCAACCTATTACAGAAGCTCTATGGTTTGTACAATGCCGTAATTGATACTGTAAACGGATATTACGACATTCTTTGGACAGAAGTGGACATTGAGAAGATCAACAGTGAGCTACTTGATTTTCAGAATAGGTAAGTGATACTATATGAAGTTTTTGGTAATTGTTTCACCACTTCGCAAATGAATAAAAGGGCAACAGTGCTCAGGTCGATAAGAAAAGCTCAAGTCTTCTACAGTCGTTTAAATCACTTTAAAGATTTTCGGAATAAAGTAAAAGAAAAGGCAGTTCCAAATTCCAAGTTTATCATGACAAATGGTTTGAACACAGGATTAACAGTAATTCGTGTTGATCGTTTGGATACTTGACAAGAATTGTCACTTTCAGAGTGCTTAGCACATGAGTGAGCCTAACTAATCAGAGAGTTTAAAATAGTGTCATTGATATTCAAATAAGATCACACTTGATGTCTAAAACAACAATTGCATTAAAAAATGTAATCGCGCTGTCATGGCCGCCACGCTTGCACCAATGTTTAATCCAGACATTTTAGTCTTTTATGAACGTAATCAGTCTCCAGCCTCTGGATCACTCAAGCCATCAACAAAGACTTATATATTGCTCAGAGTAGTTTTATGATCTGCATGGATGTGGAACCAAACCCCGGGCCAAGTTAACGGCCATCATCCATAGGCGGCGGAACCGGGGGGGGGGGCTGTCCCCCCCCAAGAATTTTTTGGTTAACCACAATAACTTTTAAATAGTAGTTTCAGATTATATAACAAACTATTAAAATTTCCACTGTGCTCTCCCAATATTTTTTTGCTTCCGCTGAAGATGGCATCAACACTTAGAGCGAGACAAAACAGGCCGATCACAATGCCTGACAACTACAAAGTTCGATAACATTTATTTGAAAACCACACCAAGAACATGCCGCAACTTATTCGACCTCACTTACGTTACTTATTTCTCCAACAGAACTCAGCTATTTGCCCCTACTTATTCTCGTGTAGCTTAAGGAGTAGCTTCGAACAGACCTTCCAAAATATATCGTCCTAAGAGAGCTGGCCGCTGAACTAGAGATAAAGAGTTTCAAAGAAGAACTAAAACATAACTGTTATTGAACCAAGAACAGAACAAAAACAACTTGATCGATGTTGCTTTCCCTTCTTGATCAAATTTTAGCAGCATGGAATGCATTGTCCAACTGGTAAATGCTGTTTTTTTAGTCTCCTGAATTGCCGTTTTATTTGCAATAAAACCGAAGTCTTAAAAGACCACTCGTCATTAAGTATTCCTACAATTATCACCTATGCCAGTGACAGGAATGTTATTAAGTCCCGCAATACCAACAGCGGGAATTTAGTTCCTCTTCGTCTACGGTTAGGGCACTTTTCTCACTGCCCGAAAGTCAAGGTTGATCTCTGGAAAGCGAGGTCAGTTAAGAACAAGACTGCGTATTCTGTGGTCGCTGATGCTTTGGCCTCAATCAAGGATTTCTCTGCCACTGAAACACCTCGCCAACACAAGAGAGGAGGTGGTATATTGCTACTACACAGGAAGAGTTTTATTTCGAAAATCAGTTTTGAATAATACGAACCTTTGGACTTATGCATAAACTATGGAAAAGTGAACTCTATCTTATTTATTATTTATCGACCATCTCCCGATCTTTTTAGAAGAATTTTCTAACACTTTGACTTATTGGTATTTCACTCCAACCTTCTTCTAGCAATCGTTGGTGATTTTAATTATCATATGAATAATAATTCGGCAGGGATGCAAAGCTCTTTGCTGATCTTATTGACTGTGTTTAACTCCTCAACCAAACTCCTTAGTTGCTCTGTAGGTAACTGTGAGGTCAGAGCGAGGGGGATTGGGGTGGTTAAGTCTACACGTGATAACTCGATGATATGAGTAAAAATCTGGATAAAGAGTCACATCATGAATATTCATGATGTGACTGTTCGTCCAGATTTTTACTCAGATCATCAAGTTATTACCTGTAGACTTAACCACCCCAACCTACAACCGAGCGCACAAGAATGGTAGCAATGGCAACCGTCACGGCAGTGGAAGCAGTGATGGAAAACCACGTATAAAGCTTTAACAACATTTGGAGAAAACAACACGATTGAGGGGCCATTGGCAACGTATTAACAGGAGAAGTGGCGAAGGTGGTGATGGCCTGATAGACAAAATGCAAAAATGACAACGAACAGTCAGCAACTGCTACCCCCGTTTCGGGCGGACTTTTTTCCTGCCCTTTTCCCAGACGCATCATGTTCTGTGCATCATGGAAATGACGTATCACTTGAGATGAGTGGAGACTGGTCTAAACAAACAGAAAGGTCTGAATTGGACCAATTTATGTTTAATCGCGAGCCTTTCCGAACGAGAGAAATGTCTACAATTGTGTCAGTTAAAAAAAGTGGCAAACGTGTCAAATTGTCAATAAAGTTAAAAGGCTGAGTTGAGTAATCTTTACATGTCGCGGAATGTTTTCACTGACAGTATGTAAGTTTTTAAACTTAACTTTAATCGATCTAAAAAGTACTGATTCTGGTTGGTAACTGCTGATTTCTCGTTTTCCTTTTTGTTTTTCTGGGGTTTTTTGTTTCGCTGTTGTATAGTAAAGCCCCTTGAGATTGCAAATGATTTCAATTTCAGGAACATTTCATTTACCTGTAATAAATAAGATTACTGTGATTCGCTTGTGTGATGATTGAAATTAATTCTTCCCAAACTGTAGCACTCTGTTCACTCATGTTTCTGTAATTTCTTATTGGTTAGTTCAATTGTGTAGACTCAGCCACATTGTGTTGTTGTTGTTTTAAAAAATTAAACCATGATCGTACAGTCTTGATAATACAGATTTTAAAAACGCCGAGTCCAGAAGACGCGCTGTGTGAGTCTGAAAGGTTTTAAATGTTTTTAAAAAAATGAAATCGTATTATACAATGTTACACTTTATGGAAACATATTTACAGTGTAGGCATTTAAACTCCCTGTAACAAAAATTATTGTTTGACTGATTCTGGTTGGCTAAGAATAATCAAAACGGACAATATAATAAGTGTTTGTTTCTTGTTACGTTTTTGACTCGGCAATTTGTATGTTTATATACGACAAGTTGTATTTTAAAACCAAGGCCATTTTGCAAATTTGACGAGAACGGCCTCAGCGAAGTTTATCACTAACGGTTACCCAGAGTTTCGATAACATTTTTTTGAAAAGAAAAGGACTCGAAAACACTACAAAGCATTCAGGCTCCCAGATCACATATAGCAAGACCCAGTTTTCTTTTCTGTATGAAGTATATGTTTTCTTTCGTTCGGAAATGTTTGCCTGAAAAAACGTAAGTCAGACCTTTCTGTTTCTTTATAACAGTCTCCACTCATCTTGAGTGATACGTCATTTCCATGTGTGCAGAACATAATGCCCGTGGTAAGTGGGCTGGAAAAAATATCCGCCCGACCTGGTCCCAGAAGAAGACTCAGCTTCACTATATGTAGATGATTGCATTTTCTTACTTTACATCTTTGCACCATGAACAAGATGGACAACCAAATGAACACAATATAATATCCCGTCTTCATCTGTACTTTGGATTTAAAGGAACTGCTCTCAGTTGGTTTACTTCTAATCTTCTTATCTGGTTGCTAGTGTTCCTGTGTACAATCCAAGACTGGTAACCTTGGTATAACTATGGACACTAGTTTCACCTTAACGAGTCAGATAAATGAAATCTGCAAGAAAGCCTTCTTAATTAACTCCATTGGACGAATTCGGAAGTATCTTCCCCATGACGCACTCAAACGGTTGGTAAATTATGCACTTGTCATTTCACGTCGTGACTATTGTAACAGTCTTGTCTACAGCCTGCCTTCCAGGGAACTCTCTAAACTATAAAGAGTACAAAATACTGTAGTTCGACAGATTGTGGGAGCAAGTCGATTTGACTATATTACTCCTATTATCCAGGACCTCCACTGCAAGATTGGAATTTAAGATTCCACTCCTTACTTACAAGGCCTTCCACAACTAACTCCATCCTGGCTATCTGTTTTCTCTGAAATTAATATATCACAGGAGACAATTCGATCTGATTCTGTCTTCATTCGGATGTTTTTTTTTTAGTTTTTGGAGTTTTTAAAATGGAGTATGAATGACTTTCGAATTTTGATACTTCGAACTTTTCAAAACATTTTTAATTTCCGAGAAATAGTTTATGTCGTTCGTCACGAATGCTTCAAAGATCCCTTCCTTATGGTCGAGGTAATATGACCATATTACTCAATTACGTGCGTGCCCGTTGTTCTAAATTAGTTGTTTCTCGGTCTTTGTTATATATGTATATGATACTTTGAAACAATATCGAGAAAACGAAGGGAACTCGTAATTCAGCTTGTTACTATACCTAAACATATTGACATATTAAAATTGAAACGTTTGACTAACTATAGGTTATACCTAATACTTTGATCATGTTTGCTGTTTTTTGTAGATGTCGCAAACTTCCAAAAGCTTTGCGTGAATGGGAAGCTTATAATGAACTGAAAAAGAAGATTGACGACTTCAACGAGTGTTGCCCCTTGTTAGAGCTTATGTCTAACAAAGCAATGAAAGATCGCCATTGGGAACGTCTTGCCACTTGCACTGGTCATACGTTTGATATAGATAGCGACAACTTCCTGCTGAGGAACATAATGGAGGCTCCGCTTCTTGAGAACAAGGAGGATATTGAGGTAGGAAGGTTATTTTTTACCACCGCAGATTTTCACTTTACACTGCTATTTTGACCGATGAGAAAGACAAACTATTATTGAATGAAGATGAAGCAGAAACTCTTTTTAGAAATTTTGGCCAACAGCATATTAGTAGTGAAAGCAAGATGTTTATTGAGATAATATTAAGTTTTTAGAGAATAAAACTTAGGGGAAATGCAGGTAATTTAATCTAAACAACGTCATGGAGTAATCAGGATACTCTGGGTTTTTGGTAGACAAATTTATATTACGTAGTAATAGTGGTTAGTTACAGATGTTCTCTCTGAAGTTCTAGATTGTAAGCTAGTTGTGCCAAACTTTACACCTGAATATGAAATTTACCTTTACACTAAAATGTTTGCCCGCTTTTTGTGCAAACTAACTAAGCTGTCATATTTCTCAAACAAATTGTATGTTTATGCCTAGGACATCTGCATCTCGGCAGTGAAGGAGAAAGATATTGAAGCGAAGCTCGGTCAAGTGGTTGCAGATTGGAAGTCACAGGTCCTTAGCTTTAGCTCCTTTAAGACCCGAGGTGACTTACTTTTGAAGGGAGCAGAAACTAGTGAAATTGTTTCACTCCTTGAAGATAGCCTGATGGTCCTTGGATCGCTGCTAAGTAACAGGTTAATAGGTTTTTAAGATAGTTTTATACATCAGGGCTGTATGGTTCAAAGGCTGGTTAAAGCTCAAATGAGCAAAAACCTAGAAATTCTGTCGCTTTTTCCATGTATGTAAAACGGTTTCGATCTTTTTCATTTGAGGATTGTAGTTAAGTTTGGTGATATCAGATGTACTTGTTGTAAAAACTAGTCCTAAAGCTGTAACCTGATTATTGGTCCACCTGAAGTTGTAGTTGGGACAGAAGGTGATCTAGGAATTTTTTAGCGTACCAATTCTTAGGATCTCGCATTTCAATATATTAAGATTCAGCCCTGAGCACACTTGAAACAGATCAAATAATTTCAGTGCTCTTTTCAAATCTGCTCCTCCTCCTCGGAGCGTTATAACTATCGTCAGCGTAAAGACAGATTTTGCTTGATAAGATTGAGTTTTCGTTGCAGAAAGATATTCCTTTCGAACTCGGATCATTTCTCACTGAGATATTGCCAATAGTTCGATGCAGATTATGAATAGATAGAGCGACAGTGGGCATCCTTATCGGACTCCTCTTTGGATGTTGAAAAAGGTGAAAGCACGACCGATGTTAATAACACAGCTGGAGATTTCCTTATAGAACACCTGGACCCACTGTACAATGTCGTTACTGAAATTAAAATATTTTAAAGCTTTCTGGATGAATTCCCAGTCTAAAGAAACAAATGATTTTTCAAAATCTGCGTAATCTATTATATCAAACAAAAGTCAAACTTTTTTACCGATGTATCTCTTTTTAAGATATCCTGGTCTTTGTTGATTATGGATGGCTAAATTTTTTTCAGACGTAGAGCAATACATTTAGTTGCTATTTTATAATCAGTGTTTAATAAAGTCAACGGTCGCCAATTTTTAAGAAAGAAAGGGGTCCAGTGCTTTACTTCGGTATAAGCAAAACGATTCCTCTTCTTTGAGAGATTGACATTTGTCCAATTTGGAAAGCAAATGAATAACATGAGGACAACAGGTCTTTCATATCGATCCAAAATATTTTATAAAACTCTGCAGGAAAACCGTCAGTTCCAGGTGTTTTTCCGTTTGGAATACATTTTAACGTCTCAAGACACTCCCTTTTTGTTATCATCCCTCCGCATTATTATTACTATTACTATATAATTATTATTGTTATTATATAATTTACTGGCAGTTCTAAGCCAACACAAACGGTTCGAAATCCTATTTAATGTTGCAAAAGCCTTCGCTCGTGATTCTTTCTTTTTCTAAAAATACATAAACAGCATTCAACAGGCGAATCGGGCATATTATTGGCATAGCATTGAAGTACAAATTTAATTCACGTCACGTCTACCCACCGACCAAAAGCTCTCCTAGAATGGTGCAGGGAAGTGAGACATGTTGCTGGACCAATCATGAAGCTTGTTTCAAACCATTTATGAAATGAGCGAATGAAAAGCGACTGCATATACTCTTGCTACTCAAACGGCTTATTGTGCACTAATATGTAGACTGACTATACCGGAGGTTTAGATAGTCTGCGGCACAGGCTATTATTTACGCTAGTACGCATTGAATGATCGGCAGATAGATAACTCGAACTCGGAGCTTCCGAATAGTGTGTCAGCGTGTCAATTTACTTTCTCATTTTGAAGTCTACTGTTATTGTAATTCCTAAGAAGCAAGAGATTCGGAAAGTTTGGTAATTTGTTTTTTTATCCCTCTTTTGTAAAGTGTCCATTTTTTGAGAATTTTTATCATGTCCGTAATCTCACTTAAATCCAAGGTACAATGCCCCGTTCAAGAAAGACATACAAATGTGGGTTCAAAAATTATCAAACACCTCAGATATTATTGAGAACTGGATGATCGTGCAGAACCTGTGGGTTTATCTCGAAGCTGTGTTTGTTGGTGGTGATATTGCCAAACAATTACCAAAGGTAACGTATGACCTTTACCAAATTACTCCTGAGTGATTTTTGCAACGTGAACGAAAATTTTCATGTTGTTTTAAAAGTATCAATACAATAACGCAACGAGATACGAAGTTCTTGCTTGTTAGCTCTGTAGGAACTCATTAGGGAGCTTAAGCACCGAAATATTTCTTCACGACGGACGATTATTTTCCGTGAGTGGACTGGATCGAATACGACGTTTTTGGCCTGATTAAGCAACGCGCGCCTGCTCACGACGGACGCGCGCAGAGGAAAAAGGGCGCGGAAAACAGACTTAAAGAGCCAGATTTTAAAGAAAGATTTGTTCGTTGCTGAAATCCACCATTTTGTAAAAGAAATCTCACAGAGGCACGGTTTTGACAAGGAAATCAACACGGGCGTGAAAAGCGTTTTTGAGGCCTCCGTGATGATCGCCACTACCATATGACAAAAGCAAGTACGCGCCATCTACTAACGTTTTATTTTGGGTTGGCCTCCGTGACGCCTGGTGCTTAAGTAGTCTTGTTGCTGTGGATCGTTTTTCGCCTTTTATATTAAAATGTTTCTTGAAACTATGCAAATTATACTTTATTCGTATCATTTTGTTGTGATTTCGGAATTCTATTTCTTTTTTTATAAACATGTGTCTTGCTGTTTTAGGAAGCTAAACGCTTCCAAGGTATTGACAAGTCTTGGGTGAAAATCATGACTCGTGCCCAGGAAGGCCCAAATGTTGTGCAGTGTTGTGTTGGTGACGAGACCATGGGACAACTGCTTCCCCACTTGCTGGAACAGTTGGAGCTGTGTCAGAAATCACTAACTGGGTATGTGATATTGTAACAACGTGCGTTAGGCTAAGTGTATTTTAACTGCCGAAAAAGCTATTTCCGCTTAGTATCTCAGTAGGATTATTTTCTTGTCATTAAAATAGAAATTAGGCTTTGCTACTGCTAAGAAGTATTTTACCAACAGAAACTCAAGACCACCAACCAACATTAAGTGAAGAGTTATTTAAAATGGGTAACTCACGATGTCCAAGATTTTTAGTTGATTTGAGGCGGTAGTTGAAACAAACGTGCAACATTGTGTTGTTTCTTTGAAAAAAGTGCTCTTATCCTTATGTTTCGGCAAAAACTAAAATGACTATCTACCAAAGGGTTGGTGGCTAGCGCTAGTTAAATGCCTGGACGCTTCCTGTCTTGGCGTATATCCACCATGGAAAAATTTTCAACCTCGAATATTGTATTTCTAGCGCTCTGATTGGTTCATTCAACCCCAGTCATCAGCTCATGATCATATACCGAATTTACCATATATAGAAAATGACTGTGTAATGTCGCAAAGCTGAATTATTGTTCTGAATAACTTTAGCTGTGTTTTTCAAGTATCGCTAGGTTTGTAAAACTCGACAAATTTACTAAAACAGTTATCCTCTTGCGTTTATTGGGTATGAGACGATTTATAGCCAAGTCAATGCTACGCACCTCTTTGGCTATTAACTATCTCATATCTCTATCTTGGAATAATTGTTAATTAGTATTAACCCAACCAGCGAATAGTGAACGTCCAGAGTATCACTAACTAGCGATTGTGACAGCAGTTACTCTTTATTCACCTCCCCTTCTGGGAATAAGTGTTGATTATTAACCTCTGAGTCTCTTGACGTTTTTTGGTATAGATACTTGGAAAAGAAAAGATTGGTGTTCCCGCGATTTTTCTTTGTATCGGATCCGGCACTCTTGGAGATTCTTGGTCAAGCCAGTGATTCACACACGATTCAGGTTAGTTTCAAGAAACTTTTTGCTCTATTGTTTGTGACTTTTCTCTTTTCCTTAGCATTTATCTGCAGTCTTTAGCTGTTTGTTTTCATCGTTTCAGCTCAAATGTCGCCTGGTCAGCTGCATGGGTGCACGCTCACAGAGATAGTTGTTTTAGTTCGTGTTTTGTTGTTGTTGTTGTATGTTACCTTTTTTATATTTGTTAATTTTTGGTATAGTTTGTTTACAAACAGTGATTGGCTATTGATTAACTGAAAATATTTTGACATACTGTGATAGTTGTCTTAATATGTCGAGTTTCTTGATATTTCATGGTTGTTTTGTTTTTCTTTAGGCTCACCTTCTTAATGTGTTTGACAATGTTAAGAACGTTGGTTTTCACGAAAAAGACTACGACAGAATTTTGACTATTATTTCCTCCGAAGGGGAAACTGTGCAAGTACGTATATTGACTATCTGTAAAACATTTAAAAAATAGATGAATCATTAAGAGACGTTATCTTTCATTTTACAATACACTTCTTCGAAACAGCTTTCCGTTAGAAAAGCATCTGTAGTCAGAAGCTTTTGTTTCTTTGGATTGTTTTGGTTGTGAGCATATTGTCGAACTCGTTATTTTCGCTTTCCGAGAAACTGTGAGTTGAAATCTCTAAATGTTTTACACTTTATCTCGCTTACCTCTGTATTCTAATGATTTCAAAAATAACGTATTGAAGAGCATTGGAAAGCTTTTTAAAAGAGTTGAGTATTTCTTTTGTTTTTTTTTTCTTATTAGTGTATCTTTTTATCATTCAGCTTAACGTGATTTTTATTCTCTCCATTAAGCTGGAGACGGCAGTAATGGCAAAGGGGAATGTGGAATTGTGGCTAGGAGATCTTTTAAACGCATCGTTAACATCGCTTCATGGCGTAATCAGGGACGCTTGGCGGTCAATAAACGATGCGTCTTTTAACTTAATGGGTTTCCTTGGTGAATACCCTGCCCAGGTTAGTTCTGCTTGCTGCGTGGGGATCCGCCTCGTATTTATAGTAACGCCCTAACAAACAGGGCGCCTTGGTAGGCCTTAGAAAAATTCCTCTCTGAATGCTACTACTACTATTACTATTACTATAATATTACAATTATTATTATTATTATTATTATTATTATTATTATTATTGAAATTGCTAAAAATACTTAAAATTAATGTAAAGGCTAACCTGTGATTAAAATATCCTAGAAACTCAAACGTTTTCGACTAAGAAGTCATCACGAGTATATGGAAATTTCCGCAGTGATGAAGTAAT